>CALSBZ010046654.1:1741907-1759875 GCA_943591055.1 Gobionotothen gibberifrons | reverse complement strand
GTTAGACACCAGTTTCTATATATGGGATGTCTGGAAACAGAGAGTGTGTTAATGGAGCATGGGCACTGGAGGAGGGTCAGCCACAGAACAGTGATTGACAGATATGTCAGCAAATCACAATCCAAGTGGCAGAGAAGTGGCAGAGATGTGACAGCGCCCTCTGTCGGTCGCTTGCAGCTCGGGCAGTTTGTACCGTTCACGGGTAGTCAGATTGCTCGGGAAAAATACACTTCACCAGCCAGTATTCGGCACAAGAAGCAACACAATGAACACACACTAAACTTCCCTCTGTCTTGACTTGATGAAGGAAAGCCAAAATATGACTTATATAATAATACTACTGCGGTGAAAAAATACAACAAACTTGGTAACGGTCTACAAATGGTAATTTACATCAAAACTATCAGGTGTTGTTTTAACGCTACAGTAGGGTCACTTAAAAAAAACCTGCTTATATAATTTCGTTCAATACTGATTCATAACATCTCACATAATGATATTTTTGATTAAGGTGATTAATTGTTCAGCTAAAGACGCTTATTCTTCACTACTACCTATTTCTCCTAGTAGTACTTGAACGCAGCACTTTTGGCAGGTTTTGTGTTCATGCTTGAACAGCGGTGCAGTAAAGTGGATTCAGCAGCAGGAGAACGTCACAGGTCGAAATGCCCGCAGATTTGAGCCAGTGGACCGGGGCCCTTGCCCTGACGGAGGTCGAGGAGCAGCCTGCACAGCCCTTGACCGTTAAATACGACTCTTTGGAAGTTGACGAGCTGGGCAAAGTGCTCAAGCCAACACAGGTTAGTCAGCTATGTGGGCTAACCAAGCTAACAATCCAGCTATTGTTAACACTGCGTAATGTCTGTGTTTACTGAGCGAACAAGTAGTATTTAGTAGCACAAACGAATGCCCTTAATTATGTGATATCGGCCTGGTTGCAAACAATGAATTGGGTTAGATAATGTGTGCAGCGTGTTTGCAGCTGTAATAGACGGCGAACAGCGCCTTCTAGCGGATGCAACGCGGCTAAAGCTAAGGCATCTAAACATCCAAATGTTTATTGAAGCACCAGCTTTAATAATCTCCCCCCTTTTTCGCCTGCAGGTGCAGAATAGACCCTCCTGCATCGAGTGGGAAGGATGTGACTCCAGTAAAATGTACACCTTGGCCCTGACCGACCCTGATGCTCCCAGCAGGAAAGACCCCAAATTCAGGTGAGAAGATAAAGAACACAAAAATAAAAAAAAGTAAACTTATTAAAAATGTACTAAATATGTCGACAGAGTTGCATCCAAATAGCTTATAATTGATGTGATAACGAAAATAACATAATTGTGAAAATGTGTGATGGTAAGGGAACACATAATTTGAAGTACTTGTCAAACAAATATTAGTATTTATTTTGTAGCTCCATAAGGGCTAGAGTAGTACCTAGCCCGTAGTTTACTTTGTGCTAGTAGGTTTATTAAAAACAATAAAGAGTAATTAGATCATTTTTAAAGCAGTATTCACCATATCTTAGATCATCATGTCAAGTGGGAAATAAGTATTTTTTTGTACGTTTTTGTGCTTCTCTTATTTTCCCACGATACTGTTATGATTGGCTGTGAATAAGAAAATATGAAGGACAGACCATCTATTTATATATATTTCTTTTTTTATTTGTGAGAGGGGCAGGTAATATAATATTATTTTCTTCTCCCTGCTCCTTTTCGGGTATGGTGTGTATAGCGACGTGTTTTGTGAATAATTGTTATACATTAAAGGTGGGGTAGGTAATTTTGGAGAAACCAGCTCGGGATCGCTAGAATTTGAAAATACACAGCTGGAAGAAATCTGCTACTTCCTTACAGAGCCCCTCCTCCAACACACACGAACGCGCACATGAACAATGAGGGCACGAGATAAGTTTGTGCACAGATGGAAGGCTGACAGGCAGGTAGGCCATCCAGTTATTTTAGCCGGGCCGGCTAAAATGATTGGTCGTGCTTTTTACAGTACCACGGCTTCCACGGATGACATTCTTTTATGGATTTTTTGTCAAAGCACTTAAGATATTCATTGCTATCGGGATGTTAAGAGCATTCCATGGAATATAACAAAAAGTGTATCTCGAGCCGGTTTCTCAAACTTACCTACCCCACCTTTAAGTTGTGCATACCATGAACGGAATAAATACAAATGAAATGAAATCATAAATATGTATTTGTGTCTTTCACTTTAGGGAGTGGCATCACTTTCTGGTGGTCAACATGAAAGGCAATGATGTTTCCTCTGGCTGCGTCTTGTCTGACTACGTGGGCTCTGGTCCTCCCAAGGGAACAGGTGAGAGAGAAGGAAGCTTAGAGAAAAGCTTTAGCATGAAGGCGGTTTTCAGAAAGACCTGTTAAACCTGCTGTTTGAATAACGCATTATTGGACGGATTAGCTCTTTTATAATGTCCTATATATGGGGGGAAGTTCAAAAAACGAAATGTCTCTACACATCAAGACTTTTGCTTGAAAATAGTCTTACACACAGGGCAATAAACTTTACTTTCTACTGGTCTGTTTGTGTAGAAGTAATGTTAAGATTAAATAAAAATGCCTTGCATCAATAATTGACTGTTTTAGGACATTATTTTCCAGCAGAACTGTAATATAATATTTTAAACCTGGACCTTTGCCCCCCACCCAGGCCTCCATAGGTACGTGTGGCTGGTGTACGAGCAGCCGGGCAGCCTGTCCTGCTCCGAGCCCCCCCTCACCAACCGCTGTGGAGACAACCGTGGCAAGTTCAAGATCCAGAGCTTCAGGCAGAAATACAGCCTGGGAGCCCCGGTGGCGGGGACCTGCTACCAGGCAGAGTGGGACGACTACGTCCCCAAGCTGTACGAGCAGCTGGCTGGGAAATAGATGAAAAAAACTTGACCCCATAGCGTTCAGCACTTAGATTTCCGATACGAGTTGCCATTCTTGCAGGAAGCAAAACAAACAAAACAGGAACCAAACATTTTGTGTGCCACCTTAAAGTATTTTTCTTTTCCCACTGATGTCTACAAATGTTGTGACAAAAAACTCTCAATGATGTCAACTGCACTCTTCTGCAATAAAACGGTTAAACAGTGAAATGGTTGCGTTATCCTTTCTAATGTTTTATTATCCTGTAAGGGCTGATACATGTTTAGAGACCAGTTCGGCCAACTTGAATCCTACATTACACCTTAGTATTAATAATATACAAATATAGTTTACATTTAAAATGTGTTCTATTGATATCTCAGTAGGTAGAGCTAGGAGCATAGATTTATTTTTGGAGGTGGGAAAAGGAGCAGTGTGCAGAAAATACAAGATCCTTTACTGTGTTTTTTGTCAGCAGTTACAATGTACACACATTTGGGCTGGGGGAACTAGGACCTACATTTAGGTCTTGGCCCCTATGTCTCTTTAATACAGGGGGTTACTTTCATTGCTGTTTGGTCCACACAAGCTTGAGGTCATATGTCATATCATAACTTACCTTCCAGGAATCATTTTGTGGAACAGCAGAGGTTATTTAAGTGTAATGCAGTCATGAGTAATCATCATGACCTTCGCTCGGCTATCAAACATGTTTGGTGAACTTTGTTCTTCCTAACAACCGGTCTTAATATTTGTATTGATATCTCATTGTGCATTTATCAGCCCTACAATACAGTAGCTGGAAATCAGACTCACGTTTCCTTTCTCATTTCATTTGTATCTTAAAAAAAAGATGCCAAGGCCTACATTATAATGGAGTAGTTGCCGCTGGATTTCATACTCATAAAACATTTGCACAGTGTAAGTGAGGAAATGTTGAATACTTGACCAACCATGTTTCCAGTTAGGTGTTCAGATAAGAGCTCTTCAGTTGTAATGCGTGTTGTCAAGATGAAATGCAAAACATTTAAACTTCTTTAACAATCATCTTTTTGCTGTCTTCCACAGTGAATATGATTGATAGGAGTAATTCATATTAAGGCATATATATAACAGCACACCCTTAGTTTGTGTGATGAGCACTTTATTTACAAATATAATTAAAAGCTCTGACAGATTCATGCTTTCTTTTAACCTGGAAAAAAAATTAAAGTGCATGCAATAATAAAGCATCATACTGGTCTGGTTTATAAGAAAATACACAGCTTGGGAGTTGTGTAAAGCAAAAAAAAAAAGGTAAAGAAAATCAGAATGATGCATGGCTGAACCTCAAATACTATCTGAGGAGGGGGGAGGGAAAAAAGCGGCTTTAAAAATTCTTTTTTGATTTGAGTGACAGTTAAAATACAATACGAAAATAAGTAAAAGCTCTCCATAAATCCTTCTATACACAAAGTACAAGTCCCCCCGCCCACCCCATGAAGCCCTTTGTGCTAGCTGGGAGTTGGAGTTTATTATTATTATTCACATTGGCTGCCAGTGCAGAGAAATCAGTCAGTTCCAGTACCATGATTCAAGCTCCCCTCAGTAAGGAAATTCACCCGTCACAATTATAATGAGCGTACCTGTATGTACACGATATGCGCGTATCAAATTATTCAAATTTCTCATAAAAATTTCCAGGTGAATAAATACAAAAAAGTGTTGAAAGACGCGGTGCAGACTGACGGCTGCGGAAGGATCAGCTGTTTGATTTAGCGCTTTTCTTTTTTTGCATCACTTGAGACCCCAAAAATCGAACTAAGCAAAAAAAAAAAAAAAAAAAGACCACCTTGCAAAATGCATGTGTGTGTATGTCGCTCATCCGACCGCCCTCGTTTTTCTCTCCCTCCTTTTTCTCTCCCTCCTTCTCTCGTCTTCCACTTTAAAGTCACAACAAAAGTGTCATCATTGCACAAGAAACAAGAAACACTGTGACTACGTTATCATTTGTCTTACACAAAACATGACAACTACAGGAAGTTATCCGGCATATTTTTTTTGTCATCTTGTGACACCACGAGAGGCAAGGAGGGGGAGGAAGTTCAGGTGGGTTTGGGAGGAAGAGGTGGAAAGGGGGTGGGGGGGGGGGCAATAAAACCTGCCATCCACTTTGTCTGAGCGCGGAAAACACACTGAATTCTGGAGTGGGTATTTTCTTTGTGTCTGTGTGAGGGCGTCAGCAGCTGTGAACACCTGCACTGTCAGGTAGAAGGGGGTGGGGGGGGGCAGTGAGAGACGGCAGCAGGGGGGGTCTCAGCCCCTCATCTGTAGTCGTCCTTGGGGAGGTCCAGGGTGCACAGGTTGCCGAAGCCCAGCCTCATGCTCTCCATGTCGAAGGCGTCGGTCTCGCGGTCCTGCCGCTCCAGAAGGTGCTTGATGCGGTCGGTCCTCTCCTTCTGGATGGAAACCAGCTCCTCCTCGATCTGAGGGGAACACAGGGGGGGGGGCACAAAGGGTTCATATATTGGAGGACACTTTAATACAAATAAAAAAAATACAATTTGTCTGTTGAAACTGAAGGTACATTGAGGCAGGTGAAGTGGTGTTTTGTACTCGGATAAAAAAAAAGGTTTGGGGGCATCTTCTATCCAAGGTTGAAAACAAAACAAACAGTTATGTATTTGACGTTCTGTACAATCTTAAAAGAGGTAGAAACAATATTTTACCAGTGTCTCAATGTATAATAAAAAAAGTTACACTGTAAAAACAATTTATATAAAGCATCTTTCCTCATCAGGTCAAACCGATGACTTGTGTGCGTAAGAATAGCGTGAGTGATACTAAACATATAACATATGACTCAATCTGCAGTAAATGTCCCAGTAAGACATATCAGATATCCAGCATGAATACAAAACCAGGCCCTGTAATAATAGAATACAACCACTATCAATGGGGTTGATAACCCACAATGGGGTTGTGAAAGTCAAATCATGTGATGTGAGAAAAGTCTACACCGGCCTACGGTATGAAAACAACCATGAGTGAACGTCCTCAGCCAAACCCAAGATTAGGAATATAGTAGATTCATTTAAATCAGTTGTCCAAGATCTTTAAAGTCAAATGTACCCCTTCTCCTCTTACTGCAATTTTTGGAGTCGTCCCGGGCGACGTTGTCCTTTCCAGACATTATTCAAACGCTGTTGCTTTTGCTTCCCTAATTGCGAGGCGACTTATACTTATGAGGTGGAAGCAGGAGGCGTCTCCCACTCATGTCCACTGGGTGACAGAACTTATGATGTTTCTACACATGGAGAAAATAAAGTGTACTTTGGGTGGCTCCACTTGTAAATTATATAGGACCTGGCAACCATTTTTAACGTACATGGAAAGTTTGAAACGGCCTACTCTTCCCTAACTGATTTATAAAAATAAAAAAATTAACTGAATTAGAACAGAGATGTTCTGTAGTCAACCCTGATTAACATGTATCTCGACCTTGTCATGTTTTAAAAAAATGTTTTATGTGTGCTGTGTTTTCAACCATCTGTTTGTTTATTATTTTAAAATATGTTTGTACAATTAATCTCGTCTTATTCTGTAGGGGGGGGGGGTTAAAAAAAAATGGACAACCTGGACTTTTTTGTCACTGAAACTGAAACTGTATGTGTTGTTTAAGAAAAAGGAAAATAAAGTTTATTAAAAAAAAAAAATCAGTTGTCCAACACCCATCAATTAAAGACATACACCTCAAATGTAAACAGTGTGTGAGTTGAGTATTGTTCTCTGGCCAAATACTTTGAAGAAAGAGGCGGGCTTAAGTCGTCCTGAAGAGTGCAACAGGAAAGTGAAAGAGACACCTTTCAAGAATGATCTGCACACGCCTGCACAGTCCTGACGCAGAGGTGATGTAATGACACAGTTTTAAGGAATGTTGAGGGACTATTTAATGGCAGTTTTTGGAAATAATCTGTTTCTTTAAAAGGTTTAATATTTTGTGGTTGGTATTTACCAGAGGCAGATGCAAATAAATACATGCAGGTGTTGTGTGGTTTAATACATCTCAGTCTGAACCGCAGCCTCTGACACAGTCCTTTCAAAATGCTTATAACAGGGTGGTTGTGTACGTCTTCATGACACTGCAGAGTTGTTCCCCTCTTGACTAAATGAGGAATACTACGGTATGCGTCACTTGATGCAGTGTTTTGTCCTGTGCGGGTGTCAGTGTGTTAAGTTGTGTTACTCAGGATCAGTCATGGCAGGAGATGTGTCTGCTGGGTGTCTCAGATGACCCCCCCCCCCCTCAGCACACACATCCACAGGTGCAGACAAAGCACTGCATGGCGCAATACGGCAACTACTGAGCATGCACGGAAAACTCCCGACTCCTGACCATGAGCCGAACCGGAGGACAATAGTGCCTCAGAAAACCATGACATCATCCCGGAGCTAGCGAGCAGATCTGGAGCCAGCCAGGAGAGGGCGTCAGACCCCCGTGCAGAACTGGACCCCAGAACTGCATCCTGGCGGCATCGCAAATGTCTCCCTTTGTTGTCGGAGTGCTGTCTACTAGACTGTGGCGACGATGACGTCGGTCACTTTGGAAACAAGTGTAGTTCTAATCTCATCACATGTGGTTGGGCAGCTTGTGTTCTAAGTCACAGAAAAGAAGTGTCAGGACACAGCTTGATAAAACTGGGTCAAACACATGCATCGTCATTTAGAATGAAACAAAGTATGAAAGCTAGGTGCCAGCTTGCAACACGGGTGCTGATGTCATAATTAAGACTTTGTAAGTGTTACAAAATAAAAGCATAGAAACATCCCAATTGTATGCACGTGAATATCCAATTAGGACACATAAAACAAGCTATAATGTTAACTGTATTAATTGTGCTTTATTATAAAACAGACGAAAATGTCGTAGTGAGAGAAACACTCTGTTGTCTAGAGATTCCATCACCATTAGAGGTGTGTGGGAGAGAAATGGTTGTCAGCTCCCGGCAGGAAGGCATGCCACTGTCACCCCCACCTGTGGTGAAGGGAATCTGTGTGTGTGTGTGTGTGTTTATCTATGTGTGTATGTGTGTATGTGTGTAGGATGCAGGATGGTGTCATTATGTTAAAACCGAGTGACCATTTCCTCAACAGTGTTCTTTTTTTACATGACATGTTACTTGTTAGACACTTTTATCCAAAGCGACTTACATACTCAATACTGTGGACAATCCCCACAGGAGCAATTTGAGGTGAAGTGTCTCAGGGACACAACGACATGCTGACTGCAGTGGGGTTTGAACCTGTGACCCTACGGACAACCCACTACGCCACACACCTCCCTGGCATATTAGGGCGTATTTAACTGATCTATGACGTGAAAGGCTTCGAAACGAACGGTAAAGGTTTTTAGAAGCTTGCTACATTCATTATTGTCATGGTACTGATGTATTTGGTAGTGGCAGCATGTAATAGGCCAGCTGATGGACAGTGAGCACGTCAGGGTCTGTCCTTTCCCCGCTCAGAGACCCAGGTCGTCGCACGCATCTCTGCTTGTCTAGCTGACATCTCTCAGTGGATGTCTGCTCATCACCTCAAGCTCAACCTTGACAAGACTGAACTGCTTTTCCTTCCGGGAAAAGATTGTCCCACTCTTGACCTAACAATCAACATCGGCACCTCTGTTGTTTCCCAGACTCAGACTGCAAGGAATCTGGGCGTGATCCTAGATAACAAACTGTCCTTCACTGCAAACAACGCTGCAACAACCCGCTGCTGCAGATACACTCTTTACAACATCAGGAGGATACGTCCCCTCCTGACCCAGAAAGCAACGCAGGTTCTGGTCCAGGCTCTCGTCATCTCACGCCTAGACTACTGCAACTCCCTCCTGGCTGGCCTACCTGCATGTGCCATCCGACCTCTGCAGCTCATCCAGAATGCAGCTGCTCGTCTGGTCTTCAACCTTCCAAAATGTTCCCACACCACACCGCTCCTCCGCTCCCTTCACTGGCTCCCAGTAACTGCTAGAATCCACTTCAAGACAATGGTACTTGCGTACCATGCTGCGAATGGATCTGGCCCTTCCTACATCCAGGACATGGTTAAACCGTACACCCCAGCACGTGCACTCCGCTCTGCATCGGCCAAACAACTCGCTGCACCCTCACTGCGAGGGGGACCCAAGTTCCCATCAGCAAAAACACGTGGGTTTGCTATCCTGGCTCCAATGGTGGAATGAGCTCCCCTTTGAAATCAGGACAGCAGATAGCTTGCACATCTTCCGGCGCAGACTGAAAACTCATCTCTTTCGACTCCACTTTGAGCGATAGAATGACTAACAAAGCACTTATATACTAATAAAGGACTGGCTTATCTAAAGCCAGTTGAGTAGCACTTGAAATGTTTTAGCTCTATGAGACCTGATGTATTTATATGATTCTGTTTTCTTCAAGTTTGTATCTTCTTGGTCGAATGTGCTTACTGTAAGTCGCTTTGGATAAAAGCGTCAGCTAAATGAAATGTAATGTAATCAATATATCTGTCAAGCACTTTGTTTGAAGCCTGTGAGGAATTTAATTACACGTAAAACAGAAGGAAGTGCACCAAGATTAAATTGCGTCTTGGTCCTAAAATCTGTTTTAAACCGTATGTCTTTCACTGTGAAGTCTTAGGTTCCATCCTGCCTGTCTGTAGCACCTAAATTGCTCCAAAACTATGATTTGTATTAATCGTTATTCCTGAAGAACAATTGGACGTGTGTTGATACTCAAACTGGTGGGCGTCTTTAAGTTGATTTATTTATTATTATTTTAATTTTTTTACACAAGGTAACTCTTTTCTCTAATATATTATTATTTTATATATTTGTATATATTAATGTAAATAAATGCTTTGAAATGATTGCCATTTGAAGAAGAAGTGTGAGAAACATTTCCTCTGATGTGTTTCATTTAGGTTGTCAATATGGATCACCTGCCGTCAATCTAGAGTGTGTCCTGCAAAGAGAAGACATGAGAAGTGTCCTCTAGAGAGACGAGTGTGTGCTTCACCTTCTGCTCCAGGTGGGCCCGGCGCAGCGACACCTTCTGCTCCAGCTTCTGCAGCTCACGCTCGTGCTGCGCCTCGGTCTGCATCTTGATCTTGCTCTGGTAGGCGTTCAGCAGCTCCATCTCCTGCTGCAGCTGCTGCCTCAGGGCCTGGCACTCGGCTTCCTGGGCCTCGTCCAGACGCAGCTGACAGCCCACCATGGACCCAACAGGGGGGGGGGGGGGGGGGAATTTTAAAAACCCCCCCAAAAAAAAGAAAAAGGGGGGAAAGGAGGAAGGGGGGGCAGAGGGGAACGGGGGGATGAAAATGAAAGGGCGGCAGGGACAAGAAGGGGAAGGGGTTTGAAATAAATACAGAGAGATTGTAAAGGAAAGGGAGATAGAAAGAAAAGGGGAGGAGAGGAAGACGGGATAAGGAGAAGAGAAAAAGGTAAAATCGTGAGCAACAGGTGGAGAGAAATACCTCGTAATCCCTTCAAAACAAGTTTACATTTCTTATCCTAAACTGTGGTGTAAAGTAACTAAGTACATTTACTCAAGTACAGTACTTAAGTACAATTGTGATACTTTACTTGGGGATTTCATCAGTTTGCTACTTTGTATTTCTACTCCAGTACAATTCAGGAGTCAATCGTGTACTTTTACTCCACTACATGTATTTAATACCTTTAGTAACTTTACAGATGTGGATGAATGACGTGAAATATAATCAAGTGTTAAATCAGACTTTAGTTCCACCTGGAGTCAATCCACAAGCTACCCTGCAGTATACAAAGTCATTCAAACTAGCTGCACCTTTACCAGCTTTGAGAACACTTTCATGATCAATCATTATAATCAAAACATATAATATATATTCATCTGAAATGGGCCAATCTGCAGAATAACTACTTTTACTTTTTGGTACTTTAAGTATATTTGTATGCCAATAATTGTCTTCTTGTACTTGAGTAACATTTTGATTTGCAGGCCTTTTACTTGTAACAGAGTATTCTTTCCAACACTCTGGTACTTTTACGTTTACTTAAGTACAAGATCTGAGTACCCTTCCCACCTCTGATCCTAAATATTGCTTGGTGCATTTAAAAAGCAAAGTCATTAGAAAGCAGCGTATGGTTTCCCCCTGCGCTCACCGCCTGCGAGGCCATCATCTCGTTGATGCTCTGCTCGTACTGCTCAGCCAGGATGGCCAGCTTGCGTGTCTGCTCGTCCTTCAGAGCCTTGAGCACCGTCTTGTGCTCGGCCTTGGGCGTCACCTCCATCTGGTGGTGGCGCAGGGCCTTGTACTGCTTGGTCTGCACCTTGCATGTGTCCTGGAACTGCTTCTTGATCTGCAGCTCCAGAGCCTGGAGGAGGGGACAGAGACAGAGAGGCTATGAGGGGGGGGGGAGGTCAGCCGGTTAAAGAGTATTCTGTTTAAAGGTTTGCTGTTGTTCTCCGTCCTGGGTCGAGCCCTGAGAAATCCTGGCTCGTGCCTCAGAGTAACTAAGTACATTTATTTTGAGGTACTTGTACTCTACTTGGGTATTTCCATGTTATGCTATTTTATACTTCTACTCTTCTTCATTTAAAAGGGATATACAGCTCCGGAACAAATGAAGAGACCACTGCACAATGATCAGTTTCTCTGGTTTCAGGTGTTAGAGACAAATTAAAAAAATGTTTATTCTAGAGTTGTATGTCATTTTACTCCACTACATTGATTTAACAGCTTTAGCTACTTTTAACAAAATGCATCTCTAAACATTACACTAGTGGATTTACTCTTTAAGTCACAAAAGAGTCAAATGATTACAATATTTTACAAAAAGTCAACCAGACCTTTGTTTTTTACAACAGTAAAATGCTACCTGGTAGGGCTGCTCAATTAATCGTATTTTAATCGCAATTACGATTATGGCTTGCAACGATTACGAAAGCAATGTAATCCAAATAAAACGTTTTTTTTTTTTTCAAATTCATTTTTTTTTTTTTTTCAATTGAATTATACTTAAAGTTCAGGGTAATCAACTGTTAAAACATACTGTTCAGACATTTTTTTCTCCAATAAATGATGTATTCAAGTAAATGGATAATCGCATTTAATAATCGTGATATCAATTATTGACCCAAATAATCAAGATTATGATTTTTGCCATAATCGAGCAGCCCTACTGCCTGGTGCACAAATATTATCTAGAAATATCACATGAATAAATATAATTATATACACTCACAGGCCATTTTCTGCACAATTACTTCTACTTACTTAAGTCAATGTTTCTGAAAATACAATTGTACTTTTACTTTGAAATGGTTTGAAATGAAGGACTTTTACTTGTAATGGAGTATTTTGACAATAATGTATTGGTGCTTCAGCATCTGAACCCTTCTCCCACCCCTGCTGAAGTTGAAAGGTTTAGAAAAGCCGGCGGCAAAGATCCCTCTGCGTTATCCTCAAGAGCAGATGACACTGAAATGACTCTCAGAGATGTTCTTTCACCATTTTTTCAAACTAATTCATTACATCCACATTGCATCACTGCTTTATCAAAACCTTTCTAAAGATAGAGACATTGCTCATTGCTTGCGCCATCTTAGAGGTGGATCCAATTTGTGATTTCAAAGACTTATGAAAAAGATCATTAAAGCACCTGTACGATAATAACCACATCTTTGAAAGTGTTTTTTCCCCCGACTCACTTTGAGGTTCTTGGGCTGCTGCCGGAGCTCCAGCACGTGTTTGCGGTGGAGTTCTCGCTCTCGCCGGTTGTTGTACTCGATCTGGTTCTCCAGCTCCGTCTGGTGCTGCAGGCGGATCAGGTCCATGCGCAGCTTCTGCAGCGTCTTCAGCTGACGGTGCTCCAGCTCCTGCATGGACTCGTCGTGGCGGATCAGCATGGCGTGCTCCATCTCTTTCTGGGTCTTCTTCTTGTTCAGCTCCTAGGAGACATGCAGGAGGAGAGGGCGATGATGTAGCAGCAGGTGCTATTGGTGAACCTTCTGGGATCAGCTTGTTTTATATGCGTGATTCACATTTAAATAACTTTGTGTCTGTTTGTCATTTGGCATAACGGCAGCTCACTGCTCCTTACACTATGAGGGGTCAAAGGCAGAATGTACATTTCCCCTCTATGGGACTAGTAAGCGAATATACAATAAAAATAATAAATACAAAATATGCTGCTATATTTAACAGCTTAACAATCAATACATATCACAAATTAAAACGTTCCTATTTGTTTATAGGTTTATTTTTATTAAACCAAAACATTGAAAGTATAATTTAAAATGTAACTCAGAGGGTGATGTGGGGGAAATACAAAAATCCCTAAGACTCCACAAAAGAGCTTTTCTCTGTAATAATCTCCTTACACTTCACAGATCTAAAGACAATGGGTGTATTCAGGACACACTGGTCTTTAACACTGTTGTTGTTGTTGTGAAACTATTATCAAATGATTTATTCACAAAAACAACTTTAAGGTTCTTTCGCACCTCTCGGATCTGTTCCTGCTCCAGGTCGTGCCTCTTAATCATGACTTTGCGCCTGAAGGCGCGGCAGTTCCTGTCGTAGAACACTCTCTGCTGGGCCAGCAGCATGGCCTCCTCCTCGGCCTGGGAGTGCTGCATGTTCTCCTTGTGCTTGGACAGGCGCTCCTGCTTCTCCTTCTTGGGGGTGCTGTGGTCCTCGTTCATCTCCTGAGAGACAATCAGAATCAGGTTTATTACCAGGTAGGTTGACACGTACGAGGAATCTGTCATGGTGTTGTGGTGCATACATAAAAGTAAAACAAAAGTAAAAACACAGATAGAGAAATATTATAAGAAAACTATAATAACATTACAAATAATAAAACATATAGTAAAATAAAATATAGCAGTATTTACAATGAAATAGAATGGAATCAAATATGTGCAGTAATAATAATTTAAATAAACAGATATTGTGTACATTGTGTGCATTAATGTAATGTGCAGAGTCGGCTAAAGTTCAAAGCAGAGAGTTTGAGGAATTATGAATGACTTGTTTTAATGATGACAGGTCAAAAAGCAGAGTCAGTCAGATTTAGGCCGTGGCAAGTTATCAAGGAGTTTGAGCTGTGATTTAAGTTTGACTTGTGAAGGCAAATATGAGTTTAACTGGTAAAATAAAAACAATGGTAAGAATGGGAGTAGCCTTGTTGCTGTTGGGGAGGAACTATGTCTTCATATTCTATATTAAAACAATTAAATAGTCTAAAGTAGCAGAAGATGTCCAAACAATGTATTTCACATGCATGTTTTGAATGTGATAATAAACAATGCTTCCATCTCCAGTCTCTAAATAGAGACTAGTGTTCACAATATCAAGTATTTGTAGTGAGAGCATACGGCAAACTCCAGTTGACCTTCTGTCTAGAAACTACAAATGACTTTCATAACCAGAGGAGGCTTGTATTCTTCCTTCCAACCAAGTCTATCCCTCCTCGGTATGAGTTCTCTTTCATGGGCTTTAAGGTAATCTACAACTCGAGCTAATGCACTTAGCACATGAGCCTGATCCCCCGTTCTCTGTGGTGTCTAATTCCGTTACAGTTGGTGGGAAATGTCTCTGCCTGCCAGCGATGCTTTCTTTTAACTGTGCTGCTGACCTAATTCTGGTCACTTATCTTCTGACTGAAAACACAGTGTTTCGCACTCCCAGCCCACAGGAGCATTCTCTGGACTCGGATAGAAGGTTGTGGAGGCACACGGACGCCACACTGTGCGTATGGTTTTGTGGGTTTCCTTGCTTGTGTCAATGTACATGTGTAGGTACAAAATGAGTAGGCTGAGTGACTCATCACAACTTCCAAAAGAGCGCTTTTGGAGGAACTGAATGTGCATGTTGGTGTGGAGGAGGGCTGATTCAACAGTAAACAGCATGCTGGACCATGTGTCACACGCCAGAGAGGCTTTCAAAAGGAGAAACAGGAAAGCAACAAAACGCGGGCACACCTCCTTAATCTTCTCCTTGCAGAGTTTGTACTGCTTCTTTTGATTATCCAGGAAGGTGGTCAGCTCCTTCTTCTGCTGGGCCACGATCTGCTGCTGGAACTTCTTCTCATCCGCCATCGCCGTCTTCATCTGGTGGACACGCAGAAGGAAAAAATAGCGAGGGGGCGTTAGCAGCGGAAATAATAATCTTAAGTACTAAGAACAAATCATTTCATTTCATTTCATTTTTATTTGTCCCGCTCATGGTACGCAAAACTAAATGTACAATAATTGCCAACAAAACATGACTCTACCAAAACACCATTGAGCGAAAAGGAGCAGGGAGAAGAATCAAATCTTATGTGACCTGCCCCTTTCTAAAAAATACAAAATAAATACAAATAGATGGTCTGCCCTTCATAATAATAATATATATTTTTTCACAGCCAAACATAACAGTATCTTAGGATACTAAGAGAAACACACACAAAAAAAAAAAATACTTATTTCCCACTTGACGTTTAACAAAGAAACAAAACAACACCAAAACATCACATGTATAAGGAAAAGTGCAACACCCTCATCTGAGTCCTATAGAAGTCCTATGAATAAACGTTCTTACAAATTATAAATGTTTTAGTCAACAGAAGGTGCCCGATGATAGGATTAGCCATGTTCCCGTTTCTTTATCATTTAAATCTGTATATTCTTTTGTTTTGGGCTGTTTGTCGGACAAACAAATAGTAAGATGAAACCTTCAGGTCACAGAAACTTGAACAGAAGTTTTTAACTACATGGTATTGACACAAATGATATATTAATCAATAGAGATTCTGCAGATAAATTGACAAAGCAAATTATTTTTTGGCTGAAGCCCTCAGAGTTATGTTGGCTAACTTTGTATCTGTTTGTCATGGATAATATATGAAAGTATGACCAGTTAAAGACACTGGACTTGTCGGTTTGATTCAACTGTTCATATGTTATTGGCTGTTGTAACTAATATCAGTTTATATAGCAAAGGTACGACCATTCATAAATAAAAATGATGCAGAGAAGCTAATTCATGCTTTTATATCTAGCCGACTAGACGACTGCAATGCACTATTCACTGTTCTCCCCAAGAAAGCTATTGGAAGACTCCAGCTCATTCAAAACTCTGCAGCTAGACTACTAAGGAATACCAAAAGGAGGGAACACATTAGTCCTGTCTTAGCTAGTCTACACTGGCTTCCTGTAACTTTTAGAATTGATTTTAAGGTGCTTCTCCTCATATACAAAGCTCTAAATGGACAAGGACCCAGCTACATTGCTGACTCTCTAATAAACGACACACCCGCCAGAACACTGCGATCATCAGATGCAGGTCTATTAGAGGTCACCAGAAAGAGTCATAAGAAGATCGGTGATGCAGCCTTTGTAAACTACGCCCCTAAACTGTGGAACACGTTACCCAACAATATTAGGGAAGCCAATACGTTAGGCATTTTTAAAAGATCTCTTTACCAAAGCATTTGACTGATTTTACACTATTATACTGCACTATTCTCTCTATTATACTGCACTATTCTCTGTGATTGACATTGCACTATTTCTATGTTTTATTCCCCATGTTTTTATTTTTAATTATTTTATCCCACTTTATGCTTTGCTCTTGCTGCTTGTTTTACACTGATTTTATGTCTTATGTTTTACTAATGTAAAGCACTTTGAACTGCAATCCCCTGTATGAAAGGTGCTATACAAATAAAGTTATTATTATTATTATATAAATGTAAAGGAAATTACAATATGCGTACATTTGTCTTGATAGGAGATTAATAATGACAGTGCAGGAGTCCATCTCCAGGATAACAAAACATTAATATGATCCATACAAATAAACAGCTAAAACCACTTTTTCCAGACAAGAGGCCTGTTGGTGTTTTCTTATGAAGCCAATGTCTAGTGTCCTTTTGGTTTGGCTAATTGACTTGTCTCTCACATGTGACATTGTGTGTTGTTGTGCAGATGTACTATCTCCATGGCTGGGCCGGCAAGCTGCGTGCTAATCACAGAGATATGCAGCTTGTTTTTCAGAGTGGGACATTCTGTGACCCTTGTGCTTCATCCTATGTATCATTGGGTGGCAGCAGTGCTCAACACAACTTTTCACAGCATTCAATATAAAACTTTAGGGTTCAAAAAGAGAATTTTTGTTAACATTATTGCCCTTTCCTCAGCTGATAGAATAGTTTGAACATCATGGCCTCCCCTCCTTATCCCCCAGCTAACTGTTGCATGGCACATGTTGCTCAGAGCGATCATCAGGATATGACTTAGGGTTCCTATAAGCGTCAACACTCTTCAGATATCCCACCTCCTTCTCAGAATGCACGGCGTGGCGCTTGGCCAGCTTCTCCAGTTCGATGTAGGCGTTGTTGGCCTGCGTCTCCACCTCCTTCTGCAGCTTGAGCCGGTGCTCGTCCATCTCGGCCTTCAGCTTGTTCTCCAGGGCGATCAGCTGCTTCTGGTGTTGCCGCCGCATGCGCTTGTATCCCGACATCTGCTCCCGCAGCTCGCTCTCCTGCTCATGCTCGTGGATCTGCTTGGTCACCTGTGGAGGAAGAGAAGTTAGGAAATGTGATGTCTGACTTTTCATCAGACCAAACAAAATGAATGATTTAACAGAACTGTTCACAGGTTTTAAAAGGCTTGGCTAAAATTCAAAACTTTGTGAATAGGCAAAAATGAACAACACGTTTTTGTTTCCTCAAATAGAACCTAAAACAGAATGTATTCAATACAGTTAAGCATGACAACTCAACTTTTAGTGTTACATATATCGGTTTTACAGAGACAAGAAAATATATTAACCTGTGATGGGGAAAAAAGAAATACTGTGAAAACCCTGAAGATGAAGTAACAAGTAGAGCCTAACAAAAGCTCTTTCATCTGACCATTCCACACCCACACACACACACACACACACACACACACACACACACACACACACACACACACACACACACACACACACACACACACACACACACACACACACACACACACACACACACACACACACACACACACACACACACACACACACACACACACAAACACACACACAAACACACACAC
>CALSBZ010046654.1:1698672-1716907 GCA_943591055.1 Gobionotothen gibberifrons | reverse complement strand
GTGTGTGTGTGTGTGTGTGTGTGTGTGTGTGTGTGTGTGTGTGTGTTTACTGGATCTATGAATGGCATTGTGCTGAGAGAGCTGATTAGGCAAATGGCTTAGACAGATGTACTGCTTGGTGTGTGTGAATTCTTTACTACATGTTCACTACCACACGCATGCATGACACAGTACTTATGTGTAGGTGCGCAGTAGCGTGTCATGCATGCACGCACTGGTGGCTGAGTGAGTAAATGAGGCAGCATGTGTGTGGGTTACAATGGGGGAAGGTATTGCTGCCAAATTATTGCTATATTTAATAAATGATCACAAAAACAAATTATATGTAAACGAGAGTCCATGAAAATCTGGCCTAGACTATAAACAAACACACACACATTTGAATTCAACAATATTTGAAGAACAATAATAAGGATTTTGCACTGAGTTTGGGAATTTCTTGCCGAATATACTAAAAAAATAATAATGTTGCAGTATTTTTGGAACAAAAAAACCACATTAAAGTATCTAATATTTCACATAGGAAAATGAAATACATTTTCAAATCAGAAATGTAAAAGAGAGAATATATATAAAAAAGTACTCTTCTCTTGTTGCATCTGTACATGAACACATGCTATGGGCCAAAGTTCAACTTGCTAATACAAGAAACAAATAAACAAACAAATACTGTACACCCCCCCTCCCCTCCAGGGCCCCTGTTGGTGCCGTTATGACTAATTGATGTACCAACATGTTGTTGCAGGAACAAGTCCATCAGGCTGGTAGATTTGTCTCTATACCATGTGCTGCGACAGACATTTAAATGGGACATCGCATCGCAATTATATGAGGGAATAAGAAATAAAAAAGTAGAAAATAAATCAACTGTATTGTTAATTTACTGTTGACAGAGTCCAGGTCAACCGCCACTTAAAAATCACATTCAATTTCAGCATTCCCTAAACACAACCTGACATTTTATTTTAGAGAAATTAAAAAAACTCAAAAAAAGAAGTTGCAAGGAGTTTGAACTTGCAAACATTTTTGCAAGTTAAAGATCACATACATTACAGGTCTCTCAGAGAAGACAGAAAAGAGGATAACATCATATAATCATTTCATAATTGTATCTTTGCCTTTGGGGACAAAATGGACGTATGGAAACACCCATCACTGAGACATTTTAAAAACAATGTTTCTTGTGCGTGGACACTTGCATTTAATTGTTCCTCCTCCTATATTCATTTCTTCAGAAATGTCTTTTGATTAATTGTTTCAAGTGTTATAGATTTAGCTTCACTTCTGTTTGATCATTTTGTATTGATAATAAAAGCTTTTGACAAGCAGGACGTGTTTTCCTTATCGTTGGCTCACACTCAGTCTCCTGGGTCTGCCTGTATCCCATCTAAACTCTTATGAGAGTGCAAATAAAGTGCAAATACTGCACATGTATACATTTATATATGTGCCATAACGGCAGTGAGAGCACACAAGAGTCCATATGTGTGTGCGTGAATAGCCAGGGGGTTTAGCAGCTTACTGGCCCCCCTACCGGCTTTAGGCAGGAACAGGAATTAGGCAGACTGTGGGAATTCTTACTGGGATTAAAATCGCCAGCTCTAATCAGAAACGAAAGGAAAAAAAAACTGGTAAATCCGTTAAATTGTGCATTGAGACAGAGTGTGAGGGCAGAATGTGTAGAAGACGGACAGAATAGGAATTACGTAATGATTCCGTACCATCATGACAATATAGGGAGCAGGCTTTGCTGTCGAGTGTGTTTGTGTTTGAAGGTGCATGTGTCTGCCTGGATCACACACACTCATAGAAAAAAAGAAAAGAAAATGGCTGCACTTCAATAATCCTGTCTAATAAAAACGTAAAGACTGCCAGAAGATAGAGCCTTACATCTAACTGGAGTGCAAGGCCTCTGGAGTGTAATGTATGCGTGTGTGTGACGTGTACTCTGTCTCTGTGTGTGCATGCTCTCTGCATGACATTAAATGGGTCAGCCTCGGTATGAATAATATACAAGCCTATTGCATGCACAATGCCAGGGTTGCACGGTGATGACGGACCAATTAAAAAAAGGGTGATAGGACTATTTCTTATCAATGGAAAATCCAAAGTGGCTCTTGTGACTTAATACACAGTGCATGGATGGATGGGGTGCAGCATTCGTGTATGCACATTCAACAGCTTTCTGCCGGTCCATGTGTCCGGAAATGTGTCCCGGAAAAACAGGGATCAATTCCGATCTTAACACAAAACATTTTCCTCAGCTTCAGGCCAACACATTCTCATATAAACAGAGCAAACAACTATTTGAAAAAGAAATGTAGGCGTGTCTGGCTCATGAGGTTTTAATTGAGGCGTGTCCCGCCGACGACTTTAAAATCAAGCGCTGTTTTGTTTGTGTTCTACAGAGAGAAACCACCGATCACTCAGGCTACCTCGTCCAGTTTGACTGTCTCGGAATAGATTGCGCTGAAATCACTAATCCAGTCTTCTCACGTGGCATTGAGGAGAACTACAGGTGCTGACATTATTCAGCCCATTTTCATTGTACTTAAGATTGTACTAAGGGGAAATGATTTTCATCAGACATAATGATTGGAGAGATTTAAAATTGTTGGACCGTAACAGATTTTTCTGGTCAAAGTCTGGTAAATACAGAGTAACAAAAACACTCATACACAAACTGCACAACACAATATTTAAAAGTTGATTATCTGTATTAACTGTATCAACATTTCTTGCAGGATGTGTAAAATGGGTATAATGGAGGGGGGCCTATATACATTTATTTATTTGTTGTACACAGTAATACTTCCAGTTACTTTGAGATGCTGGATATTACACTACTAAAGACGATCCTAAGTCCCTTCGCGTTTCATCAACAGGCTTCGCTCAAAGTTCAACTGGTTTTAACTTTGCCTTTATTTGCCTGTCCTTTTTGTATGTACTAACCATTCAATGGCAGCTGCTCGTCAAGATGGATGAAAACGTCCAACTCTTTTTGTAAGCACTTCCACAAATACAACGCTCCCTTCAAATCACACCAACTAACTAAGAAGATTTCAGGATAAGTAAAGGTCGACGGTCAGACCAGGCTTCCATGTGTCTGATTTAACAGATCGTAAACAATGCTGCTCTCCTTCCAACGTACCTACAGTCCCACGGATCATAGGTGGGGGACGTTACACTTGTAGGTGTTATTAGAATACTGATAAAAAAACAATATTATATCACCAAACACTTTTACCAGCATAAAGGTTAGGGGATGCCCAAACATTGGAAACTAGCCCTGGTGTCGCCCTGAGGATTGTTCTGTATCCCAGATTGCTCCCCTGTACCACACCCCTTTTCCACAAGCGCTTTCCCCCACTCAGGGTGTGACTCAGCGATAAGATTTGCCCCCGGCTCAGAACGTACAGTTGCACATACTTGCCTGCCTTCCCGCTGAAAGAAGGATTGGTGTTGGCTCTGTATATGATGCCAAGTTGACTGAAGGAATTTACATGATTACCCAATTCACAAAAGACTCCAAAACCACAGACCAACCGCAGGCTTCCTTTAATCCCAAAAGCTTTAAATACGCTTGATCCACACAACTTTCTATGAAATATTAAAGCAAAACAGTTCAAAACTTAAAAACGAGAAATACGACAACTGTATTTAAAGGCTACTGTTGTTCACGACATTTAACCACAGTATTTGTAAGGGTCTTTGAGCATGTTTTCTCTCAGTGATTGTGCTGTTAAATGTTTGTTTTTCATGTATTGTTTCTTGATATTTGTCTATGTTGATGTTACACATGGAGCTGCTATGATGCAAGTCACATTTCAGACTTGATCTGACCATTCAAGTATTATCGTATCGTATTTGGTATCTAGTCGTTTGAAAAACCCAACACCGACGGTCTTTACTTTGCTAAAAGACTAACAGTGAAGTGCAGCTGCATAGTGCATCTGTAAAGTGCACTATAATCAAACATGTAAGACTGGTTCTGGGCTAGCTAGCTTCCAATTTAACGTATCCAACCATTTATTTCCCTGCATGCTGCCAACAAGCAACCTCAAATCTTTCAGCAATCCCCACACAGGAATTCACATGTGCACACACACACACACACGTACACAGAGAAGCAACTTGAGAACGCCCGGTACAGTACATGCCAGAGAAAAGTTGCCTCCATTCAGACTCAGCTTTAATGCAGAGTGACAGTGGGTTGGTTAGCTGCTGTGTACATCAGAGAGCCGGCAGGGCAGCAAGCTTTCATTACGAGGACAACAAGACCCAGTTACAGTCGGCTGATGTCTGGATTTTGACACAAGGACGCACTTAGACATTTTGCTTAACTATTTGCATGCTAGAAGTCGCAATAAGATTAGACATCTTGGTTAAAAAATCTAATACATAATAAAAAATAAAAGAAGTAATAGGTTTGGTATTGCATGATGAGGTGTGTTGAGTAATAGCAGAATATAACCTACCTGTAGGAAATGTGTAAATGGGGAGTCGGGCAAGCCTCTGTCTCCCCCTCTTTCTTTTTCTTAGTTTAAGTCCAGAGTTGACCTCTTGCCGACTTTCCTCATGACTGGGATAATACTGTACCTGTTGTTGGAAAGAGGAAACATTAAAAAAAAAAGTTAGATGGTGGGATTTTACTGTATGTTAAAGTAAAATACATTCAATAACTGGCTGTGATAATGTGCGAAAGCTGAAAAAAGTGGATTAAAAGATCAAAAGAACAATAGTCTGCACTAATATTTAACTATTTTGATGATCGGTTAATCGTTACTTTTAAAGAACAATTTCCCGAAAGTCACTGGTTCCAACTACTTACATGAGATTTGTGGTAGAAAATGTGCTCACGAGGAATACTAAATATTTATTATAATGTTTTACTGAGCCAATACTAGGGAAGGCTACTACAATAACATTGTTTTTTGTTTAAGTTCTTTGTAGACCTTTGAGAAATTCAAGCCTGTGTTGAATACATTTTTATTTAGATTCAGCTATTTTACTTCAGCTGCAAACCTCGACACAATGTGTATTTGATCATTATTTCTTACATTCTTCTCTCATTCATAAATAATGAATGAAACCCATAATTTATTTCATGCTTAAGCAATTATCTGGAACTGTTCAAGTGTCCTTTTTTTTGTTTGTGGCTTTCGGTTGGGTCTTTTTGGCACTGATTAGCGTCTGATGCACTTCAGTGGCCGAGTGCAACTTCAGCAAGAACGGAACTGCCAACACAACATTTGTTTTTCCTTCTTTTTCTCTTATATTTGGCTTTTTACTCAAATACAATCAAATGCAAGCCAACAACTGACAAGACTATATCAGCCACTTACAGCCTCTCTACTGTAATGGATACATTTTATATCAGGTGAGTCACATTGAGTAAAATATTGCCATGATTGCTTTACAGCATGAGAGCTGAGGATAAACAGCACAAACATAGGGAAACATTTTTTAATTCCTCACAATAGCAGATGGTGGAATGACTCAACGGCTAATAACAATCTCTTTAGTCAGTTGTTATCCTCTCAACACCAGGATCCTGCCTCAGCTTCAGGAAAGACAACAATACATATTCTACACAAAGTTCAGAGGCAGCATGGTTTAACTAACAAAATCACCAGTAAAGTAAAACAGGTTATTTATTTAGTACCATAGAAAGATCCTGTAACCATGTTCATATTAATGATTCTTTTCCACATCGTCCATATTCAGTGTCACTCGGAGCACAAAGTCTATCCCAGAATGCATTGAGCAGACGGTATCTCCAACTAATTGTCTGTATTTTTCTCCAAGCGAGAAAGCCTCCTGTTTGCACCTGAACACATCTTCTTTCAAATGCAGGAGTTCAAGGACTCCACACACGGTGGGCAAACACAACCTTTCACTGGCAGGAACAAATTCAATATTTTGCTTTCTCCCACACACAGTGTTGCACAAAGACACACACACACATGCACGTCAAACAATCTGAGCGAGTCTTTCTGACAGCAGATCGCTGTCGGCTACTGGACTGTGTGTCGTTTTGACAAGAAGGTGGGGCAACATCCACAACATTATCAGCGAGAACAACATGACCCTGAACTAAACACACTGTCAGATACAAGACGAGCGAACAATGAAACCAACTGTTGTCCACAAGCACTCCACAATCAGGAAGTATCCATAACTCAATCCATTACCCTTTGACCTTTGCCTTGGGACAATCCATTCCTGTATCAAACTGGAACATTTCATTTCTTCTTCTTCTCAGTACCTTATCACGTTTCCCCCTACCCTCTTGTCTTATTGGTTTCACACACCCCCTAACCCAAAACGTCCTCCTCTCTTTTTGTTATCACGCCGAGCGGCAGATTGGTTGCTCAGAGGAACCGCGTTCAATAATAAAAGAAGGAGAGAGGATGGAGGGATGAGAGGAGAAGGATACAAATGTATTGTGCCCCTTCTGAGTGTCCCTGAATGATTTATAACACAAACTGACGCTTGCATGAGCCTCTGGGGAAGCTGTTGCTGCACTTCTCCTCCTCGCTCTCTCCACCCTGCTTGGCATTTGTTAGAGAGAGAGAGGTATAGATAGATAGAGACTAAGTGTTTAAGTGTGTCTCTTATTTAAGTAAATCCTAAAAACGGCTTTAAACGCATCGTCTATCAAAGAAACAACCTGGATATAAAGTTCTTTCATAACTGCAACTTTTTGAACATTTGTTTTCTTAGTTAATTCATCGTTGGTCAAAAAGTATGAAAAAAACATGTGTGTGTGTGTGTGTGTGTGTGTGTGTGTGTGTGTGTGTGTGTGTGTGTGTGTGTGTGTGTGTGTGTGTGTGTGTGTGTGTGTGTGTGTGTGGCAGGTACCACAAGAGCCAGGCCATCTACCTGGAGTCCAAGGACAACACAAAGATTAGCTGTGTCATCAGCTCAGTGGGGACCAACGAGGTGGGCTTTAGTCTTCATTTGGCTCCTGTTGCACATGTAACTTATTCTCATATCACTGCTTATAACATGGGGCACATGATATCATGTATTTTCTGGGGAGTCAACAATTATGAATTTCTGGGCTGTTTTGTTTTTGGGGGGGTTGTTATTTATTTGGTTTCCCTAAGTATTTGTGTTGCCATTCAATACATCATCTGAGTAAGCACCAATTCAATCAAAGAAATTAATTAAACTACTATTAATATAGCCTTCTTTCAAATTATAAATATGTTTTTTAACTACTTCCAAAGCCCCTTCATCCTACCATGCAACTAACTAAATACTCAACCAACTAACTGACTAAAGATACTGTGGGCATTTCTGCCATGGAGCAGCTCCGATTGTTTCTCTTCTCATCCAAAAACCGAGGAAAACGTAGGTGATTATCTCTACAATATCTAAGTGCACTCACATTTTCAAAGGAAACGTTTCTTACAAACTGTCTGTCACCGATATTTCTTGCTCCCACACGCTGTCAGTATGGCACATTTGAAAGGGACCCTATTAAGATCTTTGGGGTTCTCCCTTTGCTATAGTGTGTTGTATAGGCATGTAAATGGTCTGCAAGGTTAAAATCCCAAAGTTCGATTGGTGACATCACTATGTAGCACTCGCGCTTCTATTGGCTAGAGCTCAAACACATTGTACGAGATAGGTGAAGGGGCGGGACATCTCGAAGCTGTTGACCTATAATAACTAGCTAACCAATCAGAGCAGACTGGGCGAGAAAAGAGGTGCTGCAGCACATTATGAACCCTCACACAAGTGTATTTGGACTAAATCCTGTCCTGCTGCAGCAAATACTCACCAGAGCCCCAACTGTCTATAAATAGTCTCCAACAAAACTCACTATTGACTCCTTTTTGAGTCACATTTGTCATTGTTAGTTTTGGTGATTTCTATGGAAGGGGTAGACAATAATAACAGCAAGACATACCGACCACAGATTTATTTGACCAATGTTTGACTAGTCACACTACTAATCCCCCACTCTAATCAACACAAGAAAGAAAGAAAAACCACTGAAAAACAATTGCATGTTTCTGAGGAGCATTCTGATATTTATTATATCTCGTATTTTTCATGGATGTGGTTTATATTGACAGCTGCTTTGCAACAAATGTATTTCTTAATGACTGCATTGAGACATTTTCTCTCCTTTGTTTTCCAGATATGGGTGAGGAAGACGAGCGACAGTACAAAGATGAGGATCTACCTGGGTCAGCTGCAGAGGGGAGCGTTTATCATACGTCGACGGTCGGCTGCATGAAACATCGCCCCGCCTTTCCCCATCTGTCCATCCATCCATCCATCCATCCACCCGCCTTCCTTAATGGTGCATCTCAGTTTGACTTATTCTTCATCATAGACACTACCCCCTTATGACACAAACATACACACACACACACAGTCTTCTGTGATCAAGAACAATTGCATCTGTTTCCTACAACCAAATGACAGTACAGTTAAAGTTGTCATAACTGACTGCTTTCCAGCATTATTTGTCACTATGTGGCATGTGTGTGAAGTGGTCATAACAGAGCCTGCTTTATTTCTGTCTCATGCTGTCAATACAAATGTTTTTTTAAAACACACATTGTCATTTACCTTTTATATATAAGTTATTTTTCCATATGTTGTTGGTCAAGTGGCCCCGCAGAAACTGTCTCCATGCTTTTAAAACTCTCTAATGTGATCCTACACCAGGAGTCATGCCATTTACAAAAGAATATGTCTTTTGCACTGTCATCAAAAAAACAGCATCTTGCTATGCTGATGTTTTTTTCCCTAATAACTTGTTCAAAAGCCCAATGTATTAAAACCCCAAATTTCTTATTTGAAAATGTATTTTAAGGATATTCTGTTATTTCTTTGCCATTGTATGCGATCTCCTCCATATGTGAACCATCTGGAAAAGTTCAGCTGTATTTGCATGTGGAGCGCTACGTTGACTGCTGATTTCTACTGTGTTCCAATTTATTAAAATGTTTTCTGCATTTTATTAATTTGATTAAAGATTTGTTGCTTTTTTTAAAATCTTTAAATATGCACTAACAGGTTTGCTGGCTTTAAGTCAGTCATGGTAATCAACATTTGACTGTTTACTAGCAAACATTGGGTTTTTAATGATTTTTCGCTGAAGGGAGTTTGGAAAAAAATTGTTAAAACATTAGAGGGACATTCAAAATGAATTGTTGCTATCTGAAGTGCTTACTAACACAGAAACTATAAAATAAGGCAATCCGTTTTTTCATCGGAAAACATGATTTTCAACAAGCTACCGGTACAGATTTGGCTCATCTTATGACATAATAGGCTCATTCGAATATACCGCTCTCCATCTTGGTATCTAATGACTTTAGATTTGTATGAAGTGCTTTTACAGGTGCTCAAAGATAACAAATATCAAACTCACAAGTACATTGAACACAAAAAAGGGGAGTTTTTAATCAATGTTTTGAAGGGAGTCAGGTGAGTGTTTTTGATGTCATTTGGGAGTGAGTTCCAGAGGGAGTGGGCGGCAATAGAGATCATTGATGATTAAACCTAATATGTATGAACTTGAAATTTGCCCTTAAAGCTGTGGTCAAGAAAACGTATTGACTGTTCTGAAAGGTGTTCAAACACTGGTTGTAATTATCTGATGTTTATTATGAGCAATCTGCTTCCTATCGAAATCATTCTGTGATGATCAAAACATTGATAATTAGGTGCTTTAAATGAGCAAAGATCTGTATATTAAAAAAACCTTTCCAGAAAAGCAAACAGTTCCACAATGTTATCATTGCATGCTGTAAAGCTTTAACACTCATACTAAAACGTATCAACATCGACAGCAGGGTAAACCAGGATATATTTCACACTGATGGTTCATATAACCTGTGAGGAATATTTTTCCACAATACATTGATTTGCCAGTCTCCATATAATCAACCTGACCAAGTCACCTCACAGCTCCACTCCACTCTCACAGCTGCTCTCCTCCACCCCCTCCACTTTGTAAACATCGGAATCATTTGGCATTCAGCGCAGGTTTCTCCCTGCCGGCTGTGCAGCCTGCCTTTTTCCTCTTGTGTGTCCTATCGCTTTTACCGGATGGCATGTTTCACTTCCCCTGACTTAATGACACTGCCTGACAAGGAGGGCAATTACTGTTTTGCCATGCCGCACAAACAACAAGGCTCATCTCAAAAGGCTTGTTGTCCAAAAGCCGTCAGGTGTGATTGCTCAGTCTCTTGCGGTGGCATGAAATGAGCCGATAGTGAATGCAATGACCGTCTGCTCCCTTTGTTACATCCCATGTCTGGCTTTTAGTTACGGCTAGAATAACTCACTCAGGCATGTATTGGTAGGTTTACAGGGTTTGGATTTCTTGTGAGTTGTTTGGCAGTCATCTTGATCTGAAGGGGGGGGGGGGCGCGCGGCACAGGCCCCTCTGATTGCACATCCTTCCAGACACAGAAGGTGATAGCTGGTTGCCTTCATGGATGGATGACGAAACCAGTAACAAAAAGTGACAAAGCACAAAGAAGACAAAAGAGATGATTTAAGAAAGGCAAAAAGGAATGCAGATGCTTCGTTTGTGGTCCTTTTTTATGTGTCAATGTGAACAGAATCTGAATCATAGGAAGTAGTTTTACTCGTTTACAAGGAAATTGTGAAGGCCTAGCTCTATGAAGTTTGAAAAATAGAAACAAATAAATAAAAGTAATGGTGAAAACAGCTATAAAAACAGTAATAGCATCAACGAGAGTAAATAGAAGGCACTATACATTGAATTTACACATTTGCAAAGTTACAGATGTGCAGGTAATACAAACATGTTGTCATCATTAATCTGTCTGTCTGTCTGTCATGCTATTTGGAGCAACACATAAAAGCAAATTATTGTTAAATAAATAAGAATTTATTTATTTGGCCTTCATTTATTACACCGAATACACAATGTAACTTTCAATTATGTACATTTTTATTTTTGCTACAAACCCAAGCTCAATTTAGCTAATTTTACATTTTAAATGACAATTTAATCCCCGTCTCTTATCTCCCTTATTTGAACGTGCCTCATCAGGATAATTTCCTGCCAGTATCTCACCACAAATAGGGAAAAATGTTGGCAGTTGCCTGTTTTTTTATGTTTACCTGAATGGGTCTACTCCCACTTTCCTACACATACAGACAACACACATTTAGGCGAAGTGTCAATTATCCATCTCACTGCCTTGTAATTTTCACATGTAGCAGCAGCTCTGGTTCTCCCCTCTCCACATGCCCGCCTTTCAAGCGATCCATTTCTTGCTCGTTGATTGTATCAGTCCTCTGCTTTCTCTGCAGGTTGCTGTTTATCCTGTCTTAAATCAATATGCTGAGTAAGCAAAGGAACGAGTGGGAGCACTTGAGCATGTAGACAGCTCTCTGGTGATGAATCCGTTTTTTCCTTTCTTTCTCAGGCACCATGTCTGTTTACCAGAGTGTGTAAAACACCTGCTGATGTTCACCATGTGGAAAACAAAAGCAAGCTCTGCAGCCTTCTGTAACCACGAGTCATTACAGCGCTCTGGCTGTGCTATTGGTGTGCTGGTAAGTCTCACTGGAGCTGTTATTCTCTTCGGTGGTTATTGCTTGTGTGCATAAAAAGTCACCCAGGGCATCAATAATAAAAAAACAAATCCCCCTCGCAATCTCCCACCAGTTTCAGCACCAAATTCCCTCTTTCATCCTCTTTCCCCTAAATTGAGCATTCTCCTCACTGCATGTTAGCACTTCGAAGCATAGCTACAGGGCAGAGAGCTGCATCTCGCTCTGCGCTATCCGCTGAGAACCGAGTGGGATCCAGGCACACTCAGATTTGCCTCTGGTGGTCTGAAGAAAGGATGGTAGCTCCTTGACAACCCTACCAGGCCGTGTGTGTGTGTGTGTGTGTGTGTTGAATGTGAATGTGGGTGTGTAGTTTATCACTCTGCAGCAGGTCTGCACTGGGAGAGGAATTCATTTACAGCACAAGCTCCTCATCTGACTCTTGATATTTGACCCAGGGGTTATAGAATAGTCGCAGTCTCATTGGACCATTTGGCAATATTGATCATTTTAAACATTCATGTGGTTATCCAGCTCCTGCTCATTACAAAACCACGCCGTGGTATGAGTTATTTATACGCTCTGCGCTATTCTGTTTAGCTGCTCTTTTGATGTTGCATGCTAAGAAAGCAGAACATAAGGCAGAACAATGCTAAATAAATCATCCATCTTGTAGGCCAGCGTGCTAGCTTCTGAAGATTGGTATACTGTATTATTGAGAAATCCCACTTTTATAGGGGTTGACAGGGGCAAACGCGATAGCGGCCAAAAACATCAGGAGCAATTAGGAGAAACGCGCTGCACTTTCAAAAGCAATGCAAATGTAAAAACATAAATGTGCCAAAACACATTCAAATCTTCACCAACTTCATAATAGGGTTTACTAAAAGCACTACATAAATGAAACGCTGCAAATAAAAAAAATGCTGCAAGAAGCTCAAAACACAACGCAAACAGGGACAGTTAAAAGTGACACAGCTGTGACCAGATCGCTTGGTGACATTCGGGAATTATAAAGTTGGCAAACTGTTACTGTCACTGGAAAAGTACCCAAAATGTAAGTTTTATTGGCTAATTTGAACAATGTTTTCAGATGATTCCGTTAGAAATGATTGCATATCTGCTGCAAGCTAGTTAGCTAACTTAGCGATCCAAATGACAAAACACTTACAATTATGAAACACACTAACTTTGCGAGACTGACAGTTGGCCAAGTTTAAAATCCCCTAACATCAACAAGCGCTTCGGTCCTAGTGCAGCGTGTTTCTCCTAACGTAAGTGTTTTGGGCCATTGTAGTTCAGTCAGCCACCGTACACTTTGAATGGACCGAATTAAACCAAACTATTCAAGAAAACTTTAGAAACATTTACAATCTTATGCTAGGAGAGCATTTCAGTTTTGTTGTTGGAAGAATGGATTTGGTCTGTGATTACTTTATTAAAACTATTCTGCTCACCAATTAGAGCCAGGAAAAGTTAAGCTTATGTAAATCAACTTCTGTGTGTTTGTGTCTTGTGATTCTCTTTCTCAGCACTCTTGCTAATTCAAAGAGAACTACCTAATGATGATGGTCTCTTTTAAAGAAAGGCTATGTTTAGCACTCTTAGCACTTGAAGCGTGTCACAACCTTTCCCGCAGTTTTAAGTGATGCAGCGCTATCACAGCTCCCTGTTACATTTCAAATGCTGAAAATGCAAAAGATCCCCACATCCTTAAATAAAGCCTAATTTCACCAATTTACATCATAAGGGTGATAACTTCATTGTGCAATATAAAAAGTTCACAGGTATTTTGTGAGAAATTAGAGATTGAGAGAATACCTATTTATTTATTGTAAATGCATGACTAATCTAGGTCTTTCTCTGAGTTTTCTTCACTATTACTCATGAAACATCAATACATCAGACTCAACAATCCCCTCACAACTTGCGACCTGTCCTGCCTTAGATCACGATAAAGTGCCTAAAAGATTATGTTGCATCTCTTACGTTCTGCGGCCTCTGTTCACCTCTCTACAGTCATCTACCTACTGTGTGGCTGTTACAATTAGTCATGTCCTGTGCTTCTGTCATATTGCATATAATCCAGCCTTGGATGATCACAGGTTATGACAGTGCTGGGTTAGTATGACTATGTCCTTTACATACAGAACAGATGATTTGTAAGAGGAATGGCAAAGTAATGGCAGGCAATTTCAAAGCAAAAATCCCCAAGAGGGTGTTTTTCACTTTCATTATAGGCACTAGTGCTGGGACTGTACTCTCAATGTCGAGTAAAGCTGCTCCAGAGCCACTATTTCAAGCATGCTACGTCATCGAGTGCCGCCGAAGGACTGTTCCAATGTCCAGCATACTTGGAATTCTACCGAGCCCTGCGTACTTCCTAGCGAGAAATTTTGAGGCTGCACATGTGTAGACTCTGCGGTCTTAAAATCCCCACAATGCTTTGCGCACGGACCAATTTCCCCAAATCTGTGGCGGAAAATGTAAGACGGGGCCTCTCATATGACGCACACCTGCACACTTGCTCGCCTGTTCCACTCTTCGTTTTCCGAATGCCAGGAAGTATTCTTGCCTTGCTTCTGAAGCAAGACGCTCAGAAGACATGTGCTACCAAGCAAGCGTACTCGACATTGAGAAACATCCAAGGTGTAGACAAGTGCCGGAGTGGCCATTATCACTTTAAAGAACACCCTCTTGGGCATTGTTATTTTTTTTACTTCAGGCACTAAGCCATGTGAGGCAGTAAGAAAGCCAACAAAATATATATAGAAAGGTAGCTCTTAGAAAAACCACTAAATTCTTCAAGGCAACATGGTAACAGTTTTTGCAGACATGCTTTAGTGTATGGGATTTATCATTATGTCTTGTCCAATTAGCTTCCCAAAGACGTGATAGAGGACAAGATAGCGAGTCATCTTGACATGAATAATGCAACAGGCAAGAGGGTAACAAAGAGTTTAGAAATCAAAAGGATAAAGCATCAAGAGAATTCACAACCCCATGACTTGAAAATGTAAGTGTAATATAATGTATTCTGTTTGCATGAATACCGGCAATAATGCGTGTGTGGCATTTTGAGTCATGCCATTTAAATTGCTCTTCAAAATGAGACGCACTACTGGAGACAACAAGATGTTATGAGTGGAGATGACCTTGTCTTTTGTTGCTTCAAGGTCACTGCATGATGGAGATAACTTTTGCGCCATTGTATGGATCTGAATTCATTTTTGACACCTCAATTTCATTTGTATTTTCTTATCACACAACAATGTCAGAAAACTGTGAATGGGTTGCATTGTAATTCCACCCATTAAGCAAAGATTACGTCTACTCTCTGTTCTAAGCAACAACCTTCACACCGACTTTGCCGTCCACTTGGAGAAGTGAGATCACTCTTCTGCTGATAAGATTCTCCCTGATAAGAGAGTGATATCTAGTGAGCCATCTCAGTCTCTCCACCCATGGTCCCCAAAGAAATCTAAACTTTGCTTTCTCTGTCACCTCTCTAGAGGAGTTTCAGATTTCTGCATATTTTATTCAGAAGCATTCGAAGATAAAGAGTAACCAGGGGAAAGGTTGGAGGGGGCTTTTCGTGGATTGAAAGACGGACCACGCAGTCATCGGAAAATAGTTATTCATAATACGTTTGTCATGCAATTTCTGTATTCATGGGGCTCCTTGAGGTGCTCCATCACCACAAGAGGAGCCTCTACCTTGAAAAGACGGATTAAGCTTTGCCTTGTGGGAGGCGGACAGGCATATGGAAGATGCTGCCTACATACAATTAATCTCTCCTTCAACTAGTGCTGTATTTCAATGCTGCGACCTTAACAGGACTGAAAACAAGGTTCCTTTCATTTCTGTGCTTCATTACATGTGGATATGAGGATGTGTTTACACCTACTCTCAAAGTAATAGCTTGGCATTTCTTGATATATGTTTATTGCCGAGTTATATGAGCGTATGAACCCACTCCCGTGCTGTTTATTTAATATCACGCTGCCATGAGCTAGGGGTGAGCCATGAAAGGTAAATATTCAAGTCTCAGTCCAAAACTAAGGTGTCCGAGGGCTTCCTCCCCAAGAGACAAACATTTGTTCCCCCCCACCCCCCCCCAACTGTCTTCTGAGTCAATAACTTTCCAGTATAGAACTTCTGATCCATTCATTCGGAGGTATAGTCAAAACTTCAAAATGATACCAGTATTTGTTAGCCACCAGAAGCAGAACATCTGGATAACGGAAGAAAGAGCTACTCTGGCTCTTGAAAAACACAATTCACATACCAGCTCATGTACACAGTTTTTTTTTCATCTGTACAAAAAAAGAAGGGTCGTAGTCTCGTAAGCATTGCTGGTGTGAATGCTTACGAGACAATCTGGCAGGAAATCAGAAGCGATTATTCTGTAAAAAAAACTGCAAGAATTGATGAGGGAAATGAGAAGAAGGTAAGAAAGTAAGAAGGGAAGGATGAACTAATGGCAGGGAAAGTAAGAAGAGTTAACAGAGCAGGCAACAGAAAACTAGGAGCTGACTGGAGTTGTGACATGTGTTAAAGGTCCCATGTCATGGCCATTTATACGGATCATAATTCCATTGTTGAGGTATACTAGAATAGATTTATATTGTGCAATTTTCCAAACTCACATTGGTTTCTCATACAGCATCTCTGTATAGTATGTGTATTCACTCTCTGTCCTAAACGGCTTGTTGGAGCTCCTGCCCCCCCCCCCCCTCCCTGTAAGCCCACTGCTGAGGGGGCTGCAGCACCCCCATCTGCGAGGCTCCACTAGCACCCGCATTCGTCCTATGCCATATTCACATTAATTTGTAACACACACGTAAGGGTAAAATACAAACATCTTTAACAAATGTAATGCAATGAATAAGCTTAATTGTCACAGAAGCTCACATAACATGATATCTAATATTTAAACACATCATTTCCTTGTCCCTAAAGCATTGACTACGCTATTATCCTTAAATGCAGGCATTAAATTACATGTTCACGTTCTGCTTCCACAATAAGTCTGTTTATCCAGTGTAATGATAATAAAATGCTTAGTAAGAATTGGTAATAATATTAATAAAAACAACACGGTTTGGGTTCATTCGTTTAATATGAACGAACCAGTAAGCTTCAATAATTAACTCCAGCTCAACAAACCATATTGCAATATCTACGTTAACGTTATTTCTGGAACCATCTGGAAATGTGAGATTAATATCTTTAAAATACACAGATTTTATAGTGAGGTTAATCTCATATACAGTACGCTGCTCTTCAACACTACTGTGACGTTAGCTGTCTGCATCGTCGAGCATAAATTAACAATAACAATGCATACAGTTAACTCACTAGCAAACTATCTAATGTACGAAGATGACCTTATTTAACCAACCTCACACAGAAACCCTTTTTTTATACAGTATAATCCTTCTTAATGTTTTACACTTCTCTAACTATTATGTTTTAACTTGGATGCTACGGATAGCATCGTTAGCACAGATGTAGCTTCCTCTCGCTCAAATGCTAACTCAAGTCTAAACATTCATTGACGTTTGCTGAATGAAAACACCTGTAAGAAATAAAGTGCTTGAATATCACTTACCGAAGAAACTGCATTCATGGGCGTTCTGTTTTAACCGCAGAGCCATAAGATAAGTCCGATATTTAAATGAACAAACTTGAACACGTCCGAGTTCAAGTTGTATTCCCCGGATCAGCCGAGCAGCTGAGCCCCTGTAGCATCCTGGAGCTAATCAAGCTAACGGAGCTAACAGAGTTACTAGCAGAGAAAGCCACTAGCAGCAGTCACCGCAGAGACCTGTCACTCAAGGTGACCACGCCCTAATTTATCCAAAAGCTTTAAAGGTCCCATGTCATGGCCATTTCCACTGATCATAATTCCATTGTTGAGGTCTACTAGAATAGATTTATATTGTGCAATTTTCCAAACTCACATTGGTTTCTCATACAGCATCTCTGTAAACTACTGTACGTGTATTCACTGCATTTCACTCTCTGCCTTTAGTTCCAATAGCTCCAGCCCCCACCATCCCTGTGAGCACAGTGTGCTCTGATTGGTCGGGACGTTGTGAATCGAGTTGAGCTCCGTGGAGGTGTGGTTTCCTTGTTTAGCGACAGCGAAACACAGCCAAACTCATCCTGAGCAGAGATGGGGTCGTTACTAAAAAAAAAATATTACATATTACATATTATTTAAAAAAAAAGTAATATATTACACTACTTCGTTACTCTCTACATAAAGTAACTCGTTACTTTACTCGTTACTTTACCAGTTACTTTACTCGCAGGGCCGGCCCGCCCCTCCCTACAGGCAGATCACGCAGACTGCTAAAGTTTCAAATGTTTTCTTTAGTTCAGTTTCCATTGTCGCATAAGACTGATCCAGATAGCTCCTGAATGTTTTCCTATCTGACCATGGCTGAGACCATGGCTGAGACCTATCTGTCTCCTGTATTTTCCGCAGTATATCTCTGAACGATGGTGATCAGATATATTGCTGCTTACAGATGTCCTGTGTTCCAGCTTAAAACCTTCTCCTCGCACTCAGGCTGTTTCTGTGCGCTCGTGAAATGTCTGCTCTCAGATTTCTTCAGTGCGCGCTCGGATCTTTTGTGCAACAACCCTGTCATAAGTGAGAAAT
>CALSBZ010046654.1:1677555-1693672 GCA_943591055.1 Gobionotothen gibberifrons | reverse complement strand
TTTTTTTTTTTTCATTTAATGGCTCCTAACTGTCAGAGGACAAAACCAACCATGGGGAAGAGACTGACAACCAAAACGCTTGATCATTAAGGGCCCACTGAAGAATAATGATGCATGTCCCTGCGGCTCTTTGTGAAGGCTTTCCTGTGGCGGTGTCTTCTTTAGAGAGGAATAAATCAGACTGTGCCTTGAAAGAGAAGTGTGCATACCTCACAGCGCGCTCCTCTTAACTTCCTCTGTCTGTATCAGCCACTTAGAAAGACAGAACTCTATTACTTCTTCACACAACCTTATGTTCACGTCTGATGCGGAGGAGCTCTACTCTCAAACAGAAGGACATCTGAGCGGTGTCGGGTCAAGGATTTTCATTATTTTCATCTTTGCATCACAGCAGAGTGCTTCTCTGAATATGTATTTTGATGGTTCAAGCACTAGCATTAATTCAGTCGTTCCTAAGAAATATCTTTATGTTGCCCAGAAAAAAAGTCTGCCATCAAAGTTGTCGTTTGATTCTTTTTGAAAACCAAACACCGAAGAAATCAGCCAATGGCAATGTGGCCATCTAGTGGTGACAGGAGGTGTAGTCTAGCTATGTGAGAAATGGCACAGTGTAATGCGAAACACAAGAGATTTGGAGAATGACAGTTCAACAAATTCACCATCTTTTGTCGTAGTAGAGTTTCGCCTCCTCGATGCGAGCCTCGTACCGCTGGGAGGGGCTCTCCATGGGGGCGGAGGGGACGTGCTCTGGAGTCGTGGGAGACACTGAAGGGGGAGAAACACCGGGTTAGTTTGACCACGCAAGGCACAAGTAAAAGCAATATTTTGGAGAAATGATGGATGATATGCTAATCTGAGCTTTGCTGACATGAAAGGTTTTTTTACTGACTATTTCTTAGCTAGAAGTCTAAAAAGTCTAAAAGGCCAGCTGTTTCCCCTAAAGTCTTATTTTAAGCTAACTTTTTACATGTTTAGCTAACTAACAGCTTGCTGTAAATTCTTATTTTGGGAGTGATGTCGATATCATAATTTAACTCGAAAACGTGTAAGCATATTCCCCTAAATGAACTAAATAACTTGTTGTGCATGACAAGTTAAAATTAAATACTGCAAAAAGGTGAGCATTTACATACCTGGCCTTTTTGGCGACTTAAGCTGTGAAAGAAAAGTGTGAAAAGACAGAATTAGACAAAATAAGATCCACTCGGGAAATGCTGAATATCAAGATGTTCAGAACTGCAAACCTTATTAAGTGTTCTTAGATCTTCCATTATCTGATCATCTGTTAACAAATAATTTAGCTGAGGTTTGAAGAGTTAAGGAAAGCATTTTTGAACACGACATGCTACAAGTAAAACTGAATACTGAAGACCTCACACATTCATCTAAAGTGACTGCTAAGTGTAGCCAATCAGAGATTGTATTTAAAAGGATATCTGGTGCAGGTTTTCTCCGTTTGTCTGGTATTGGGACCGGGTCATTGGGCCGTCTCCTCAGCTTCCGAGTCATTATAGGTTTTACCTCCATTGAGTCTATGTATGAAAGAAATAATAAAAAGTGAGATCCAACAATAAGGGAGAAACGTTCTCAAAACTCAGACGATTCAAGATGGCAACAGAAACATGATAAATTACTGAATCTCAAAGTTCTACATTAATCAACTTAAACTATAGTGTGCATTGAAAAAATCTCACTGCCAACCACAAAACTTTTTGCCCCATTTCTCTAATTAATAATCCTAACGTGACTCCCATACCTCCCGTCAGCTCCATTGTTAATTTTTCATTCTCAATCATCTTTTTCTTCTCCTCCAACTCTGCAATTAGGTTTTCCTTCAGTTCCACTTTTTTATCGTCAAACTCCTTCACGGCTGCTTTCTTCTCCTTGATGTAGTTCCTCTCCACCTGCTCTGTCTGCAGAAGGTTGAGAGAAGGGCATGATGGAAAAAGCAGATGTTTTCTTTGTAATGCCAAAAAAGTAAAGGTCAGTTAAGTTTAAACAATATCAGCCGGTCAGCGTGATGAATACTACTCACCTCAAGCTGGAGAAAGAGATCTGTAAAGAGAAAGGAAATCATCCGTTATCATACTCGCTGATTATATCTGACATTGGATGGTTACTCTCAAGATTTTAAATATATATCTATATATATATATATATATATATAGATATATATGAGGGGATGCTAGGTAACAGGGTGAGGTGCAGGGTCAGAAAGAAACAGGGGTCTACAGCAAGGACACCAACATTAAGCAGCTATCAATTAACATAAAAGCACTTGTTGCATTGCATTCTGGGCAAAACAAACAAGTCATTATGATTAGCAAAAACATAGGCACCGAATATTCTGTCTCACAAAGGAAAAAGCTAATCAGACCAAAGCCGCCGAGACATCAAAATAAAGTAATCAAAATAATTAAAACTGTCAAATGATGGAAGATGAATGGGTTTGGAGCAGAGGGAGGAAGATGACTCAGTCCATTTGAGACATTTTGATCTGTTCTTGCACGTTTACAAATTGATGATGTCTGTGTAGAACCTATACTTTTAAATCATGATATTGTATGCTGTTTTTAATCTAACAGCTCGCTTTATTTGTCCTATCTACTAATCAAAAAAGTACGAGTTCTTTTAACCTAATCGGACAGTCATGACTTTGGAGCACACACTAAATGTAAAACACAGAACCCCACTCCATTTGTTTTGTGAATTGACATTTTTAATGAAGGTTATTTTTTAAACAACATACTCTATTTTAAAACTACTATTTTAAAACCTCAGAAATTCAAAAAAGGCAGCAATAATGTTAAGACTCAAATGTAAACAAAATGCAGGAGCAAATGACTACAAGGATACAGTCGGCCACAACATCTACTATAACACTGCAGTAATTGTAGAACAAGTTTATAACAAATCCTATGACGGCAGCCATGAGGGAAATCTGATCTCGTGGTGTATAATACTGCTATAGCCACACTTTTCCTCTTTGTAGTCATACGCTTTTGCAATTGGTCAAGTTTGGTGAAGCAAAGAACAGTCACTAACCTGCATTTCGGAGTCTCTCTTTGTACTGCTGGTCCAGCTTTTTCATCCTCTTCTGATACTCCTGCAATGTACCTGAAAAAGAAAATGTTTTTAAAACAAATGTGAAGATGTGGAATTACAACATTGACTAAAGAATGGTAAGGTATTTATTACTTAGTTGTACACCCACAGTCTAGACTAGATGTAACTGTCACTGCACCTAAATTGCAACACAACATGTCACCTCCATTTCTACACCGTCAACTTACTATTCAAAAACACTTTGAATCAGTCATCAACACACAGAATAAATGAAACAAAATGAGCTGCTTATTACATTACATTACATGTCATTTGTTAGACGCTTTTATCCAAAGCGACTTACATACATTCAGTACTGTGGACAATCCCATCAGGAGCAATTTGGGGTGAAGTGTCTTGCCCAGGGACACAAAGACATGCTGACTGCAGTGGGACTCGAACTTGCAAGTCCAGCACACTACCCACTAAGCCACCGCCTCCCTGTTATGTTTGTCAGTTTGTATCGATTTATCCGTTTATTTTTCCATTTTGGCCAGAGACAGCGACTCTTAAAATGCCTTTTGAATTGCCTTTGTGTCCTGATGATGTAATGCATCAACATGAATAATCATTTGGGATATAGCTGCATTATATCTACACATAGCTTCAAAATATAAATGAACCCCGACCAGCACATTTATCCCATCTTGCACTATGAAGAGCAGAAGTCATGCACATTTGGAAAGATCCTGCCACACTTCTGTTATAGGGGGACAATCCAATGGATTACCTTCTTGTAATTGCTGCAACTGTCTTTTCAGAGAGGCCAGTTTGTCTTGGTACATTCTGCAATGAAATAAAACAGAGATGGTTTTATATTTTCCTATAATTTGTAAACATTAAAACAAACCTAACTTACAAATGACTTGTATTGATGTTAAAACAGCTGACCCATGGTTAGCAAAGCACTTACTGCTCTTTGATTTCGACATAGTCATCCTCGTCGTGTTTGGCAAGGTCTGTTTCACTGGCATCTTCCGTGTCTGGAAAAAAGGTAATGAAAGAATTAGAATACTCTCAATTATAAAACTTTTTTTAACTTTACAAACAGCCTCTAAAAAATGACTGTTGTTGTGATCAATTCAGCATGTTATAGCACAATAAAATCATTAAGTTGGTTATAAAAAAAGACTTGAAGGCAAACAGGTTACGTCCAGACAGACAACAGATGTCTACTCGAATCAAAGGACGTGCGTGGCACCGGTAAGGTAATGGTAACACCCCGTTTGGGATTGCCCTCTTTGTAATAATAGGACAATGAACATCCAAGTTTGCCATGAAAGATCCTACATTATCTATCTTCGTATAAACAACGGGGAGTTTAGCAAGATGAAGACAACGCGTGTAGTTGTAATCTAATTACATTAATGTGCCAAGCGACAGAAATGTAGCTGTTAGTTTGAGTGTCACGCATTTGCCGCATGGTGAGATTAATCAGAAACGGTCCCCGGCTAACTTGGCCGTGCTGTCAGTCCAACGGAAACTCTCACGGCAAAGCTAACATGTTAAGGCTAATGCGATGTGGCAAACTTGGGGGCCAAGTTTATTAACACCGGCTAACCTAGGCCAGTCGGTGTTACCTTCAAAACCGGACAGGAGAAAAGGGTAAGGCCCAGTTGCATTAAGCTGACACTGCAGCTTTCATTTTCGGTTAGCATTAATGTGCTAGCTTAAGTTAGCCCCGTCTTCTTTAAACAGTAACCCGATTCGAGCTCGCGTAGTTAGGAGCAGCACCGCCGTCAACATGCCCGTGCGAGGAAGAAATAAGTCCAGCTGCTCGCTTCGGAAGTCAGTGTCAGGAAACTATCTAACCTTGTTGTGCTGTCATCGCCTTGCTTTCCTGTTGTCTCCTTTTCTCTTTCACTGCTATCCGTCCTGTCTCACTGAATAGTGTGAAAAGGGCAGTGCCGTGGACACAGGACGCAGGGTTTCGCCTGCCTGCCGATCTGTCAATGCGTGTAGCTAACGCTACTTAGCAGGTTGGCTAATTAACGCTATGTATCCCTTTTGGAATATGTTTGAAGGAAACTGTATTATTCCAGCAACGACGTAACATGCCAAACGTTAGTTTAATTAAACTTGCAGTAAGAGTTGATCAGTTTTAATGTATTACATAATAGAGGCAATATGCCCAATAATGTGGTTAAAGCTGATTGGTGCCTCACGGGGAACGTAGATGGGCTAGCTGGGTTAGCATGACAACAAATGTTCGGTGATATCATTATCTTTAACCGTTTGTTAAATTGTTGCATCAGCAGACGTTATTCGCTTGCACACAGTTTAGCTAGTATCCATCATCTGCTTCTGAAATGTTTCTTGACTCGGCAGATACTTGATTGGCGGTCGTGTGGTAGCTTGTTATGTAGCTAGCATGCCAACTGCATGTAGGTGAGGCTCGCGTTTTACGAGCTTTCCAGTTTGGCGAACAGGAAGTTAAACATTTAATTTAGGAGGCAATGTGAAACAGCTTAATCTGTAGATCACGTTAAACGCTAGATTGAAAAATAGCAGATTTGACGCAATTAAAGCGCGCTTCCGTTTCTTTTCCAACAAGTAGACAGAGCCCATCGGGGTGTTTTGCTCAATTCGTCAAACGCTACCTTCTTCCGAGTCTCTTCCCCTGAAACTCCGGTCATCGTCGTCTTCCACGCTATCAAGTTCTTCTTCATCGTTGTAATAATCCACCATAGGCGACAGCAAAGTCGAAGCCATTTGTTCGCATGCAAAATGTAAACAAACACAAAATAAACAATCGATTTGTGTTTTGCAGCTCGCTTGGAAAAGCGCCTACAACTGGCAGGACCTCCGAGTATCAAGCTGTCTGCCCTTATGCCTGTAAACAATGTCTGTAATATTAATGTGTAACATTTAAAAAATGTATGTTTTTATTTTATTTTTCAAACATTTAAAATAAATACAGTATATCAGTCCATGATGTATGTGTTTTCTGTATGCACATAGAAAACTGCCTTAAATAATATCATCAGGCATTATACCGATCAGCAGCAACCGTCGGGTGTCTTTGTTTTGGCTCCCGTCTGGCTCGCTTTCCATCTAGTTTATCTACACTCAGAGGGCTGTAGCTACTACGAAGCCAGAATAGTGGGTTAGCGAGGAATGTTGACCTTTTTAAGCGAAAGTTTTCCGTATTACGAAAATACTCTCTTTTAACCTGGCTAGATCACCATGGCAATTTATCATAGACTGTATATATAATATATGCAATTTATGCATAACTTGGTCCAGACCATCGACTATAAGGCCCTCAAGACCATGTTACAACAACCTAGCCCGTATCAGTAATTCAGAAGATCAAAGCAAGGACAATGCTGTGTGTCGTCGTTATTTTAAAGGAGGGTTTCAGTGTTCATTATTTTATTTATATTTTTCTTTCCTCCTAATTAGTTGTGTGTATAAAGTATTATAATATTTATTTCAAATGTGTTCTCTTGCCATTGGCCCTCACTGGCTCTTAAATAAACCTCCTATCAATTGTCAGATGCAATTTGTAATTCCCTGTATTGTTCATCAATATGAAGTGTACATGCATATGCAGTATCATCATTCAAACCATAACTTTTAACACTTTCGGAATCATTCATTGGGGGACAGATTATAACCAAATGCAATATTTTAGTATATTGTTTACATCTGCTGAATCAAGTATACAGTTTAAGAGCTGTATAATGCACAGTTGTTGCATCAAGGGTTCAATTATATAACTTGGGAATTTAAAGGATTAGAACATTTCCTTAGGCAATAGGTTGCCTTGTGCGTTGATATTCTTTATAAAAAACATCCCTAAAATGTATTTCTACATTATGTCTGTCTGCTTTCCACCCCGTCACTTATAAGGAATTTTAAATCAGTAGGCATCAGAACATTTGTAAAATGTCCTTTCTATACCAACAATGTATCAAGTAATTTAACTGATACATTATAACCTACCAGGCTTAATTGATTGGAAAATTGCAGATTATGCATATTATCTCTTCGATTTACACACGGCATCTATTGCACGTCTGTCCGTCCTGGGAGAGGGATCCCTCCTCTGTTGCTCTCCCTGAGGTTTCTCCCATGTTCCCCTTTAAACTGTGGGTTTTCTCTGGAAGTTTTTCCTTGTACGATGTGAGGGTCTAAGGACAGAGGGTGTCGTATTGTCATACTGATATTCTGTACAAACTGTGAAGTCCACTGAGACAAATGTAACATTTGTGATATGGGCTATATAAACATTGATTGATTGATTGATGCTAACATGGTGATTGCAAGTGTAATCATATCACGGGAAAACATCTTCCATTCACTGGTCAGGTATAACAATGTTGAAGCACATTGTTAAAAAGCAAAAGCATCCCTCCACGAAGTATAATCCATTTTTAGATCCCTTTGGGTATATATAATAGTTTGGTTGGTTTTGCAAAAATAATCTTGTGAAATGTAGTCGGTTTTCTGTCTGTTATCTGATACATGAAGTATCTCTTGCCTGTGTCAGGATGAGTAATATAAGTGAACCTCTAAGTTGCTTGCCTTAACATGTTGCCTCCAAAGAAGCAAAAAACACCTGGTCCATGCATTTATATGTGAAAGCCTATAGAATAGTGAGATCCTGTGTAGACGATACTGTTCCTGATAATGACACTACACTGAAGGCTGCTTTTCAACTATCCTCCTAAGCCTTTCCGGAACATGTGTACCTGCCCTTCAGAATGTCTTTAAATAATTGATTGACAATTCGTTTTAATTGAGCTTTTTATTTGAATATTTGCTCTTTCCATTAGTAATAGTAAACTGAATATCTTTGGAATTTGAACTTCAAGACCAATTCTTGGACTCTGTTAAGTAATTTATTTATTTTTGTCTGTGGATTTATAGAGCTGCATCAAGATTCTTTGGTCATAATGGACATCATCAGACAGAAAGTGATCATACAGGGATCCCCCTTAATTGGTACGGTAATCCAAACACAGGGATTGTGGTTTTTTAGTGTTATCTGTGGTGTGTATCACAGTGGTTCAGTATAAGCCAATATTTTAGAGGTCAGCAGATTGAAGTCATCCTTTCTTTCGCCCTTACAAGAAAACATAGCATCTTTGGGTTCTGAACTATTGGTTCAAGATGTCACATAGACAGAGACCCTTTCTCATTTCTCGAATTCCCCTCCTCGACTCCCCTCCTCGACTCGTCGTGTCTTAGTCCCGCCCACAGGAGATGCGAGCGGAGGAGTCGAGGAGGGGAACCGAGGAGAGAGGAGGGGAAGCAGCAGGCGGTTAGAGAAATGAGAACTCCTCTCCTCTGAGCGGTCATTTTAAAGAGACGTCCGTTAATGATGACAGGAGGCACAGCAGCCCTCTGTCTGATGGACAGATGTGTTCATGACAACTTATACATTTACTTTTAATTCATTGACAGTGCAGTATAATGAGACAATAACAGGCTACAGATGCGGACATACACACACACACACATATATTGATATAAATATATACAATTTCAGAATCAAACAAGTATGAGAGCACTCTCATAATAACGTAACACTATCAGAGACTATACATCCCCAGGAAATAAATCTGTGGAGGATCCGCGCACTGGCGCGGAGGACCCATCAGTGTATCCTCGATTATAGCTCCTCCAGAGAGCCTCCTCGATGCTCAATCCTTGGTCCTCGAAGTGCATTTAGAGAAATGAGATGTCCTTCAACATGGCACGTTAAATAAGAATACTTAAGACAAGTATTTACACAGCATTTAGATTTAAATATACAAAGAACCTTAAAAGCTAAAACACTTGGACAATGAACATAGCTACGGCAATATTATATGTTAAAGTGGAGGGCTTTACAGACGTGTGTAAAAATGTGCAAAATATACTAAGAATGTTAGAATATAATTATAGAAATAACCACTAAAAGGTGGTTTCTTCAACGTAATAACGCTCCTAGGGTGTTTTATTTTGCAGAAACACTTCCTTCTTTTCTAAATATATTTTCTTAATACATTTCTGATACTGATGAGCATTGAGCATTCAGCACATTTAGTGTTACGGTTGAACTTCCAAAGTGCAACAGCAGGTGGCAGCATTGCACTAGTTTAATTCATGAGACGACCTGAATGGCCATCACTGAAGTTGCAACAGAATCGGTATGACTCAATCCATGCATGTTTAATGATCTGCAAAGGAAATACGGTCTATTATTGTATCCTTACTTTAACACAAGCACTTGTTATAACAAGTAAGATAACGGAAGATACATATGTTATCATGTCTATTGTTGCATGTAGATATGAATTGTGCATAAGATTCTTGCAAAACAGTCAATTGTGTTTCCTGTTGAAAATACACTTGACTTGTGCACATCCTGCAGCGGACTCGTCACTGAACGACACAACTTTATTTCCGCTTGTCTGTCAAAGTAGCTGTCAAACGCGGGCGAGGGGTTGTGCTCCTGCGGCTCCGTCATTCAGGAAGTCCACACCAACTGACAGCACTTCACAAAGTCACACGGACATCTTCAGAGTCGGACTAAATGTTCCCGAAGTCAGTACGCTTTTCAACAACAACGACTTTTGCAAAAGGTGAGCGTATTCCCCCCCCCCCCTTCTGTTGTTGTGTCACTGTTTGTTCCTTCCGTAACGGTTACCAGCTCCCGCTAACCTCAACACTGAAATGACACTTCCTCTTGTCTCTACGGCTTAGCTACTGAAGCTAAATGTCAAAGCAGTCAGTAGTGGATGTACATGAGTAGTATGGCTTGCACCTGAAGTTAAACAATGACCACCGTCGCCTGGTTTCGACGTTGTTCGGCTTGTTGTTTCAACGCCACTCCGAGGTGGTGAGTACAGAAACCAGCGTGAGCTCACGGGGGTTATAAGTGCGTAGGTTTAGCTTTTTAAAGGTGTTTAACGTAGAGCATGTTTGATGATTGATGTGTTTGTGCACCTGCTTCAAAATCTACGCTGCAATTAGGACAGTCGCGCCGTAAACTGACGGAGAAGACGCTTTGCTGTTGGTTTGTTCCTCAGGGGGTGAGTATGGAGAGCAAACGGATGACAGGTTGTAAACGAAGTGGCAGTTGTGGATTTTTTGAAGCCGACAATACGTTTGGACGCTGTTTAAACTTCTCCCATGTAGTATTTTGGCTATGTCATGCAATGTGTAACAGTCCCGAGCGAGTCTGTCTCATCCAAAATGACTGTGGTACCTTCCATTGCTACCTACATTGTTGTGAGTGAGATTTTACTATCAACACACAGCCACAATGGCTTTCGCTGGAGACGGTGTAACGGCCACTACACATGACACGAACCCATTACACTACATTTGTTACTACGTCTCTCCGCTCTCATTAACCAGTCGAACATTGTCTGCATCCTTGATACTTTATTTCACGATTTAGATGGTTATATTACCATGCATTCATTCCATGCAAATACAACAGTCGCGCGTCATTCATCTTTTGTATTCCCTCTTTTAAGTGTTTCCATGCGTGAATGCTACAAGACTGCATCACCTGCATGCAGCAGGACATCGCTTGGTTAAATAACCAATGTTGAAAGTAAATGTAGGCTAACGTGACGCGCTCGAAATGGCAGATGTAGATGGCAAGCTGAGCGCTAAAACCCAAGCTGACCCAATATGATGTCATCTGTTCAGTGCACAGCGCATGAGTGAGAGGCAGCAGACCTGTTCCACTGCTCAACTGTGTCATTTGTAACGATTTATTTTAAGAAGCATGCCCACGCCATTTCAGGCACAGATCACTAGAATTCAACCCCATACTTTGCACATGCACGTCATTTTAATCAATGTATAGCAAGTCCTCACTTTATCTTTTTTTAGGTGCAAATAATTAAATGAAAACTAAATTCACATGCATTTGTTTTGCAGACTATCTTATTTTTTTTGTGCACTAGTTTAACCTTTCGGTCTCCAGTCAAGAGTTTCAGTGCCATACTTCAGTTGAGCAGCAGACATGCCTGAAAGATCACAGGACTGTTGTGCAAGCCCTCTAACAGTCACATCACCCACACGTACGTTGACCAAGAATCTGAGAGAGAGAACAGAAAGCAACCCACTTCCTTATTAGTGATGGTATCTAGCACAGCTCTGCATTTGTGATTTTACCTCGCCTGAGTCATTTTCAGGTAAATGTTTGACTTCTCTAGCCTGATACAGAATGGGTGGTGGTGCCGGGAACTGTAGGCTGATAATACACAGGTTATGAGCAGGTTATGAGGTGCTAAATACTTGTTCCTTGTACAGTTGGACCCAAGAGAGGCACAGCTGGTAAGGTAACAGCTTTGTATAGTGCATGTTGTGAAACGTAAGGCTTTCGAGGCCAAAAGTCAAAGGGCCAATAGATCGAAGAGCCTTTTTAATTGGCACATAATCAATAGACTAGTGTTTTGGAGGAATTATCACATGATTCTGCCATTTAATTTGGCATTTGTTCAACACTGAATGATTCAAGTCTCTATACGTAATGTGTTAACAAGCTTTCTTTAGACATGCAGAGGCATAGCTAACAGTCATAATGCTGTGTGAGAGATTATTGAGACGTTAGCCAGGGGTCTTCTCATGAGTTTGCACACATTAGTTTGAAGACCATTGTTGTGTGTGTGGATGTGTGCACTCTGATGGATGCGCTGGGAAAGGACGCATCAGCTGCTGTTGACAATTGGCTGATGTGGCTCTCATAGACAGGGGGTGGGGGAGGGGGGTGTGAGCCAGACATGCTTGCACTGAAGCCATGTTCACACCAGAGGCAGACTCCCATTGAACACGTTACTGCTTTTAATCGGGTTCAACATTAGACTTGAGGCAAAAGAGTAAGAATACACATATTTTCACAGGCGATGACATGCCACGGGTAGACTTTGGTAAATAAAAAAAAGTCTTGACAAGGCTCTGCGGAGCATGTTACTCTGACTCCCATATGACTTACAGGACATTTGTTTTATTTAATACTGTTCTTGTCGGCATTGTCTCTGTTTGCTTAATTATATCGTCTTTTTCAGAAGTTGACTTATTTTAATTAAAAGATTTGTCCACAGGTAATCAACAAATATGCATGTATAGTTTTTGATTACCTGTGGACATATATTAATTAATTTACATAATGAATACATATATGAAATAAACGGAATAAATGAACAATACGTCTAACTTGAGTTTACAACAGCATTTGTCAGCAAATATCACCCTCTCTCTGTTTCTGAGAGACAACAGATTGAAAACATAAATGAATGACATACATGGTTTGATCTTTCTACCACCAGTCTTATAGTCTAATACCTCATCTAAAACCACTTGCCAATTGAATATGTTGTGCCTACGAAGTCTTCTGACATGGCGTAATAATACTAAATTTATTTAGGAATTTCTCTGTTTTGACATTCAAAATAAGCAACCATGTAGAGAGAGATGGTGACAAAAAGCATAGCACCTCGCTGGGTCTGTGCAAGCATCATTTTGGATGAAACCTGTCCACACAACAACACTGTCTGTTCCACTATGGAGACAGTATAAGTATGCACCATTTTTGGGTGGGAAAATACTGGTTTAGTCTGGATGGAAGGCTAAAATGAAGAAGTACATGATGCTGTTTCAAATATAGCCAGCTTAGTGTGGGAATGGCCTGACCAACAGACCTGACATTGGCGGGGGGAGTTTTAAACCCCTGGCAGCGGGCGTAAAACATGCCTTGCTTTGCAAAGGGGTTTGGATTATCTTGGTGTGGGTAAAATCTACAATTTTAAGCAGAATGGGAGGTGGGCTGGGTGTCTGTCCTTTCCAAATTGATTCACCCCCAAATCTATCAGGAGACCTGTTATACAGTTGTTACTGTACAGTACAATCACACCAGCATTTATGACGGCAACATTTTGTACCAAATCCATTTCATCTCAACAGTGATCAGTGGATTTGCGCATGGAGGCAGTAAATCCATGAAAAGCTTTCAAATTGAATAGCAGGAAGGCAAACCAGCATGGTATAGAAGAGTTCAGAGGACATCCCAAAATGTAGTGACCACATTCGACCCCACATTGTGGCATGTATCCAATACAGTCAGTTTCGATTTGCTTTAAGTCTAACTTTTGTTGAGTCTAAAATCTGACCCTGACATTTGTCAGTCGTACGTTTTTACTTTAGCTTCGCGACTCTGCTCCTATATCGCATTCATTTCTTGTTTTTGTTGTAGTTTACCATACATTATCTAGTCACTGTCCTGTAAAACAGGTGACAATGGTTACATTATTGTCGGTGCGCCGATCCGATCGAGTGGGCTATGGCGATCTTCCATTTAAAGTGATGTTTACAACTGAGTTAATGGGGCTCATTCACTGGCGCTTCCACAAACAACAACCAACATAATTATTACATTCAAATGAAGTACATTATTCAAGTTTAAAAATAAATACAATTAATAACTAAAATAAAACTCTAAACATCTTTAATTGGGTTACTTTTTTGTAAAGCTCTTTTAGTTTTAAACCTGATTTTTATAAGCTTCTTCGTTTTTGCAACAGTCTGTAAATATGCACAACTTTATAATAAAATGCACACATTTACCTTTTTCTAGACTAAACACAGGTATGATCCTAAGTTAAAAACATATGAGGTTATCATGAGGTTGTTAACATCGCAATTTATCAGTGGATGTTTGCTGGAGCTACTTGTAAACAGCGTATTTCCTGACGGACACACACAGCGTTGACTCCGGTCAGGGAGAGACCGGTCTCCAGTCAGCGCCGATGCAGACTCGCAGTTTGATGGCTTGATAGCCCACTCCCTCTCCACACCGCTCCACACTCGTTGGTTTGGAACAGCACTTATTAGCCGCTTTCACACCAAGTACTTTGCCGTACTTAGTGCCGGCACTTAGTGCAGATCGTGTTCACACCGGAATAAGTTCCCTGAGAGAAGATTACGCGAATGAGCCGCTGACGTCACTTCGTCTTCTTCTGCTTTGGGTTTACTGGCAGGCCGCAAACCACTTCACGGCGTATACTGCCACCCGAAGGCCCCGGGCCTTCTGAGTAAATCGCCAGAACGCCGACACCTGCTCATCACTCCACCGCTCCCATGTTTTTTTTTGTGTTGCCATAAGTTATTCTCTCTCCGTTGGTGCGCGGGTTGAGTTTTACGGGGCGTGGTTTGCAATTCGCCCAGCCAATCGAAATTGGTACTTTTTTCTCCCCAGGATAGTACCACCTCTCTAGCAGGCACTAAAAATGGGGGTAAAAGTTCCCGGCACTCTTTTTGGTGTGAACGCGACATAAGGGTTACTAACGGAACTAAACGGGAAAAGTACGGGGAAAAGTACTCCGGTGTGAACGCGCCTAATGTGGCGCAAACGGAGAGGAAGGGGTAGGGTGTAGGGGGCGGTTCGGGATTGGGCCTAAGTGTGTGTTTCGCTCCGCTCACCGGTCCGTCACAGCGGGTGGAGCTACAGGATTTCTGCTTCACACACGTTGTCTTCCGCTATTTTATTGTCATTTTCGGACAACTTAAAATACTGCCAGACTGGTGAAGCCATTTTGGCGAGCTTGTTTTGCCGCGCACTGAGAAAAGTGTCATGTATTTGACGTCATAATTTTACGTCACGCGATCGGCACTCGCGATTGGCATTTTTAGAGAGCGCCGATCGATCGGAGCATCCCTACTAACAACACATGGGCCACCTTTAATTACCAGTGAAAACAGTGCTTCAGCCTCCTCTGTCCGCATATGACTTGTCTTAACACGGTCTCTAAGTCTTCTTTGCTCCTCCTCCTGCTTTTTCCGGGTTCATGTGGAAGTCAAAGTTAACAAGTTTACCTGCTCTCTGTGACAGGCCCACTGGTAGGCACACGGTATGTCTCATGGCTTGTCACTTACCCTGTAATGAGTTAGCTGTCTGTGTTCTAGGGCAGCTCTATATCTGTCAGAACACCATTATTATTTTTTCCAAAAGTTGAAACCCTTGATGCCAGTAGAGAAAGTCTTTGCAGGTTGTGTTTTGCATAGAGGGCAACCTGTTGAAGGCACCTGAGAAAAACAATGTATTCCCCCCCCCTGCTGACTAATCCACCTCAGCAATTCTCCCAACTGTCTTCTCATCCTTGTGATGGAAGCCTGACTTTTGAAAAATGTATCACAGAATTGCCAGTTTAGCCCATGCTACAGCAGTTTGGTGGTTTATGCCACGGTAGCAGAGTGCATCAAATATTAAAGCGCTGCTGTCAGGCTTAATGTTCTGCAGTGATCTGGTTTAGCATGTCTAATATAGGAATGCTGTCTCAGATGACAAGGAGAATTATGCCTTCCCCTACCCCCAACTCTACCCTACTAGCAGATGTGTTAATGCATACTGCGTTCAATGATGAAGCAAGAGAGGGAGAACCAGTGAAGATATTTGGTAACAGGATTAATCTACAGTAGTTACATCAATTACCCAATCATGAAGACTGCATACACATGCCAGTGTTCGCAGCGGGTGCATCTCTAAGGCTGGAGCCACACGAGGACGATAACGCAAACGCAAACGGACCGCAATCGTTACCAAAAAAGTATTCCGTCCACACGCAACAGGCACCAGAAACGTGTCCGTTCACACAAGACCGCTCAAAAGCACCAGAGACGCTTTAGTACATATGCCAGGCCTGTAAGTGGCGCTGTAGTCCTGCCACAAAAGCAGCGAAGAAGACTTCCCGCGCATGGTTGCCATGGTTGCCATGGTTGCCCTTCTGTTTATTCTCCGCTGTTGCCGCTCTGGCTCTTTTTCTCCCTCCCTGAGGCAAGCGTTGGCTCCTGCTGTAAATCTCTCCGTTAGTCCACCAGCAGATGACAAACACCCACCTCTCCGCCTCTTCCAAGGGACGAGGGGACCGTGCAGCAGAGTTTCAGTTCGATTTTTTTTCGCCGGTCAACATGTCCGTTAAAGTTTAAATCTTCCGGACAAAATTTGAAAAGTGCCAGTCAAAGGTCTTCTTTGTTATTTATTGAGCTTTAAAACAAATGAATAATGACT
>CALSBZ010046654.1:1642388-1652555 GCA_943591055.1 Gobionotothen gibberifrons | reverse complement strand
ACTTTCAATTTTATGCATTTCAGTTCTTCAATAACATTACTTAATTAACACTTCACTTTCCTGACACAGTTCCACTAACATACATTCACCGTCAATTGTTATTATTTAATATTCTTTGCGTAATTTGGCCATGTAAAATGTCCTCTTGGGTTGCCATACTACAGCCAATGCGTGACGTCATTAGTAAGCGTAACGGACCCCGTGCTGATCTGGTAGGCCGTGCAGATATGGTCTACACCGGCGCCGTGGGAGGGCCAGGCCCTTTTTTATACAAATTTTTTTTTTTTAATAAATAAACAGTGAACTTTAAGGCTACGGTGTAATTGATGTCAGATAGTAATATAAGAGTAATACATGAAAAACAGGTATGAAATACTATATGACAGTAAAACAAGAATACAGTTTAAAAGAGGAGTGATTTGTAAAATATCCATAAAGAAAAAGTAAATATTTTAACAGTTCTGTTTCATATGGGTGTTGAGAGATGTATCCATCCATAGATCTCTTAATGTTGCTCTCAAAGTGCACCAGATTGATGCTTTTAACTTCAACATTAAAAAAAAAACCCTAGAGGAGGTTAGGTCTGCCCCCCACTTGTAAAAATAGCACTTTACCCCTGCTTACACCTATATGCCGTGAGCTGATTATCGAGCCTTCATTGTAACAGTCACGGGTGTACTGTGTATGTTCGTGTTGGGAGTGTTGCAGTAGAAAATTCCACTGTAGCGCCCGGTACCCTAATGGGAAACCCTACATGTTTGAGCACCCTCTATGAAACGTCAAACTACCCCACAGCACCCCCAAAAGAAAATCTCTAACGCCATACTGGCCGCGGTACATGTGCCTTCCCATCAAAATCATATGCCCTCTCTGTAGATTTGTTCATGGCGCCGGGTCTGCATTTAAATGATTCAATAATTGTATAGAATTCAGTAATTTAACCAAAACAACGACAATATTGTATCAATACAGACAGACAAGGACATAGGACTAGAGTCTCATTCAGGAGTCAACACAGACAGGCAGACAAAAGCCTCCAGTTTCGATTGTTCATCATTTTTAAAATATTAGACCCACTCTAACTCTAACAACATATGTTCTATTAGAGATTTGAGTGTTTCCAAAATCTACTTCATATAAGAACGAATCATTTATAAGCTAGATTCATTTTTATCCCGGTATAAGATATAGCTATAACCTCCAAACGTGGTGATGTTGATCTTTTGTAGGACAAAATAAGCATCGTCCAGTTGTTGTTTTATTATCTATAAAACTACATTATGGCCATGCAAGGACAAACATATCCAACACAAGCTCCAGACCGCTTCAGGCTTTGGAGTATAACCGCTCCGGCATTACGAACCCTGTCCTGAGGCTCTCTGCGGACGACTTATTGACTGAGGCAATGTTTAATGATGCTGGTCTGTAATGATGGTTTGAATGAAATGATGCTATTTATATGCAGCAGAAGCACTTTCCTTGTGTTTATGGCATAAACTATCCGATATGTTTCCCTCCTCAATATTTTGTCTGCGGCAATATAGAGGCACACAACAACAGCACATTTATGGAGAGTTACAATCCAATCTATGTTGATGTGATTAAAAACAGCTACAATTTATTTTCATTGAAAGAGTCAACACTTGCATAAGTCCCATCATGAATGTCTCACATCACAGCTCTCTATTAAGAGGTCTCAATCTAAATGAAATTGTCCTGGACTGCCCAGCCACAGCATACTTGCTTCCAGACAATGGAAGACCCACGGCCAAACTGCAACTACTGTTAATTGAATCTGTGTGTCATTATTTTCAAATCAAGCTACTTTAATGAAGAAACACAAAAATAAGAAAATGTGCGATCAAAAGTGCTATTAAACAACAATAATCATACTTAATTATCTTTAAAGTATATTCTCTGGAGCTAGGGTTTAATGAGTGAAAGAATGGATTGTGTAATCTTTTGTCACTCGGGGCTTTTGTCACTCGGGGGTTCTCAATCCAAACAATATCAAAAGACAGGGTTTGGTGGAGTCGTAGGGGATCATGGGAGTTTGTCATTGTTGTCAGCTTCACCTGAGGCCTGTACGACGAAGCCGGATTTTCGCTTAGCGAGCTAACTTCAGGGAAAACTCTGGGTTTCCGGTCCTACGACCCTGGTTCACTTCTTAGCGGGATAGATCTCCATGGTAACTTATGCTGAGCGGCTAACCTGGTCCGGAACAGGTTAGGTTGCAGGCTAATGCTGCGTTCACACCGGACGCGATGTGAATACTCGCTTCGCTCTAATCGCTTCGCTATAATCGCTCCTATCGCATCGCTCTAAAACGCTCGAGTTTCACCACGGCTGCCAGCTGTGTTTACTCGCGTCATTCAAACACGACGCGCGGGCTCGAGAGCTACAACTACAACAAAATGAACATATTTTACCGTGATTAAATTGTAATACACGTTTCTAAAGGATGCCGAAGTAACAACATACTGATACCGGTTAGTAAAAACCATGAATTAATTGCTTGACAAGTCTGCAGACAAGGCGGCAGGCGAAAAACCTTTTAAAATGCTTGTTTTCTGAATGAAGATCGGGTTGACCAGGCTAAGCTAACGTTGTATATACTCCGTCCACACTCACAACAACGGCTTAAATAAACCAGCGACTGTATTCGCCATTACACAGACAGTCTGTGGTTTGTACTTTTGTCTAGTTTCTGAACAGATATGAGGAGCTGTGAGCTCTGTGTGCTAACTGCTAACAGCTAACGGCTGATGTTTTCTGGTTGAACGTCAGTGACGGCAGGCTGAGATCCTCACCGCTGATTGGCTACCGCGAGATCGCGTCACGCGAATATGACGCTCGAGTTGAAAAAATTGAACTTGAGCGTTTGTTGCGGCCCCCTTCAATCGCCTCAAACGCGCCGCGGAATTCGCGTCCACCGCGTCCACCGCTTCATGCTCGCCGTCGGAGCGAATTCGCGTCTGTCCGCGTCTCTGCATTGACTTTACATGTAATCGCGCCGCCCCCAAACATCGCATCGCGCCCGGTGTGAACGCAGCATAACGGCCCCTACACACGGCGGCGTGCGTTGCCGCTTCGCGGTGGGCGTGTCTTGAGCTTGGGGAGTTTACGCGAGCAACACAACCAACAACCAATCACATGAATCTCTCCTGTCAATTGCATAAAAGGTTTTACATGTCACACTTTATATGATGAACATTTATGACATTAATGTCTATGGTGCTATTTTACGCAACATTCCATGCTGGCTAAATACTGTCTATGTCTGCTAGCTGTCCATTCAAACGAAGTACACTGGATATAAACTCCCCAAACAGGTGAAAACCTACCAGTTTCACCCACTGTCTCTGCCACCTCCCTCCATTCCTGGCTCCTCCGGTTTGTATCCCGGAAGGTGAACAAGGACTGATCATAAAGCACCGGGTGATTCCCTACCGCTACGATTATTTTCTCCTCCATTTTTTGGCATATGAGGAAATGAACTGCGGTCTGGCTCTCCCAGCATACACGCGGTTTGATTGGCTAGCGCTTGTACTGGCAGATTTTCATAAACGGGATTTGATTGGCTGACGCCTCCGTTGAGGCGTCAAAAGTAGAACATTGCTCTTCTTTTGCCGCGAGCACCGCGAGAAAAGCTACGCTTTGCTCCCACAATGCAGTTCGGCGAATCGTGACGTCACCCCATTCAAAGTGAATGGGCAGAAGCGTTGAAGCGGCAACGCACGCCGCCGTGTGTAGGGGCCGTTGAGATCAAGTCAGTGAAAGCACCGCCTGCTGACCAAACAGAGCTCAGTGTGCGGAGTTTAAATCGATCAAGTCATATTACAGGAGAAAGGAAATACAGAAAAACTGCCGTTGCAGGAAAGACGGCCGGCAAAAATCACCGACTGTGTGAACGTACGTGAACATTAATAGAATATCACCTCCCATCTTCAGAGCAATCTGACTATTATAACATTAGCGTTAAGAAAGCTTACTTAAATATCTGCCACAACAAAAGTAACCGGATCAAAGTAACATTACGTACAGTCCGCTGCACTGTGAGTGCAGACGTCGATGTGTCCCATTATCATTCATATCACATCATATCACATCATAATGTATCATATAGGCCTATTTCCTTATCTGAGTCAGCTTCTTGAGCCGTATCTGGCCGTGCAACATTTACAGTGTCACATACTGTAGCCTATGCAGAAGTATTATTTTAAGCAACACATTAAATTAAAGTCAGTTCCACTCGTGTCTTAGACGGGGCAGTGATATCATAAACCTATGAATGCGTACATAAAAATGTACACATTCAAACACTTTTTCTTGTACCAGCTGTATTCACCTTGCAGGTGCAGCTATGTGGCTTTTATCCTGGATAAAGTGTTTAAGTCATGGATGTTTAAAGTTTAACGCCTTCATATTTTTCTAATATTATAGTTGACTTTTATTCAGGAAGTATGACGCGCTGCGCTGTCAGTACGCTTGTCCATGTTTGTGATTGGTCGAATGCTCCAAATACCACCCCTTTCATGTGAACGCGCACCTAACTAGATAGGGCAAAGCTGGCTTGAGTTAACGAGTTGATAACCAGCGTCGTAGGACCGCTTAGCGAGAGCGCATTTGTTTTAGATTAGGTAAACCGGGTAACTCAAACATATCCAGGTTATGTTGAACCGGCTTCGTCGTACAGGCCTCTGGTTAGTATTACAACAAATGCAAAACGCTCAATGCTAACATTTTGCTTAGATCTCCAAACATTAGAGTCAGATGTCTGATGACATTTCTAGTCTAAATGTATAGTTAAAAATTGCCAAGATCTAAAAAGTGTATTTTAAAAATGTGCTTAAAATTTGATAGAAAACAAGTGATGGATTTGGAACAACCACAACGCTGGTCCTTATTGCTAGTGGCTATTACAGGAGATTAAATTAAATAGAAATTAAATGTTTAATGTTTTTCAAAGGTTTTTGTTTGATTTTCATTTACTGAGTTTGTGTTTTGACCTTCAGAGCCACGTAAGTTTAATTTGACAATAGTAAAAATATTGATACTTTTATGTAAATGACATTGTAGTGCAAAAGCTATAAGTGTCTTTTTGGTGTTCGTCAGTGTATATCTTGCATTATGTTCTGTTACCACTCAACACAAATACATTGTTTTTTTGCACACTAACTGCCAAAGCTATATATTGCAAACGTTAGCTTATAGTGTACCTTGCAGTATAAGTAGGCAGTAAAGTGTGATTTGGGAGATAAGTGCTGCACCATTCAACATCCCTAAGCATTGATAAAGCAAGTTGGACATTGTGAGTGCATGCAAAGCTATAAAAGCAAAGAGCAGGGATGTTAAGAGAACAAGGAAGACTAAATCATCTTGGAGAATTGTTAAGGGAGCAGAGAAGGCAAAATAACACTTTAATATGTGTAGGATACTGTAGTTAGCTGCAGCAAGGAACTATTACATACAGCAGTGTTAGCATTTGCATTCATAAAAACGTCTCATATTGGTTGGCTTAAAGCACCTGCTCTGAAAAATGTTCAAATAAAAGGTTTCATTAAAATATGGTTTATTATGTTAGACTAGGAAGGAGAGAGACTCCGACCGAGGGAACAGCTAAAGGTACACTGCTACTTACTTTATCATGTTTTCTCAACTGATATCCACTTTTGTTTTCCTTTTAGCAACCCTACTGTAACAGTGTAACTAGTCTGTCTTTTTATGGGATTTTCATTTGTGAAATGTCTCAAACTATTGGGTGGAGTGCCATGAAAATCCCCACACACACATTCATGTTCCCCTCCGGATGCTCTGTAATAGCTGAGGTGATCCCTTAACTTGTCTTGTGTTCTTGCCTGGACAGTAATTGCTGTTTATTAGACTAATAAACTCATTTCCTGAAGTGTTCTCACTGGAAGAATAATGATGATAGTGAGGCCGATTGGCAGACTGCACCATGGCTACCTCTGAGTCAGATGGTCTGAACCTGCTGGGAGGAGGCTTTGCAGACGGTGTTTTAATTAATAATTAATTAATTTTAATTCAAAGGTTCAGAAAGATGTTATTAGTGCAGAAAGAAAGGATGCAAATTATGACCAAGTCCAGTTGTGACACATTGACCGTACCTTTTCCTGAATTGTTCATGTTAAAATAAAATGGGGTTATTTTTCAATATGGCGCGAGGATATTGTTTTTTCTTCATTGAAACTGAATGACAACGACCGACAAACTGTAAAGATCTGTGTAAAATGCCCCTTTCCACACAAGGCAGTTACATTAAGCCTCATAACTAGGCCATAAAGATAAAAACAATGCTAAAGTAAACGTGCCATTCCCAAAAGCAGTTGTTTAAACATACACTAACCTTAATTCATCATCCCTCAACTGGACTAGTGGGAGCGAAGGGCCTAAAAGCATGTGAAAAATCACTAAAAGGAAGAATTTGTATGCAATGCATGTTTGCATACTGAAGGTCATCTTGCCTGAGGCACCTTTTGAAAAGCTAAAAAACTGTGAAAAAAAGAAGCACAAAACCCAGGGTAGTCGTTGTGAGTGGCCATCAGACTCTGAAAATCCCAGGGTTAGATGTTATTGAACAGCAAGGTATAACACCACTCTCTCAAACACACGCCCATTCACACTTCAATGCATGCATGCACACACATATTACCGTTTAAAACCTTGCAGCGTTTGCTGTGTATCCCGTGTGAGTTCAGTATTTGATCTTTGTCTGGGCTTTAGCAGGACTGATAGCATCCAGAGACTCTACAAAGGTCTCGCTAATCACAGCTGCTGCGTTATTGGAACATTACTCACCTATCTGTGAAAGGAAAATCCAGCGTCAGCACCATAACCCTTTTTTGTTCCTTTTTCCCATGCAAGCTTGCAGAGTAAGATGGCTAAAAGACTGAAGAACTTTTCTCTTGTTCTTCTTCTTCAAAAAGACACACGTATGCTGCAAAGCAGAATAACTGCAGTATTAGGCTGTAGTCATTTTCTCCAGGGAAGAAACTACCTAATGGTGACTTTCCTGTGCTTTCACAGGAGGCAGCATTGCTTTGCTGATTGCCACAATCTGAATGAACAAGTCTGGTTTGTGAAGGCAGGGGGATGAGCGCCATTTCACACTCTCCAAATAAACCCAACATTTCCTCTGGCATTTTCAGCTTACATTCAGAGACATTATGACTGTGAAGCTGATTAGGAAACATGTTTAGGTGTAACTCCTCTCACCTCCCGTTACCTCTGCTATACAGACTGTTGACAACGCCTCTCCATCCAGGATGTCCCCCAAACTCTACACTTTGTGACTTTACCCTTCTCAGTTCAAATTTGCCATTTATTTTTGGTTTGGTACAAGAACAAGCTAAAATGTGCTTTTGCGTGCAATCTTTGGCCAGAAAATCCACATATTGAGTCCTTTGTAGTACCTGAGCACTAGGTGCTGCACATGAGAATGAAAAAAAACATTTAGTTTGACAGTTAGCTTAAATGTTTGGGGAAAAGAGTTTATGAATACAATTAATAGGTAATAGTAAGGGATTAATAGCTTAAATTGCTAGCTAAAATAGTTTTAATAAGTTGAGCTAGATTAAAGATACATGGTTAAATCAGTTCTATGAAACGATTTGCCAAAGGTAATGGATACACAACAGTGAAAGCAGCTAGTTAAAAGTAGGCTAAATGTTAGCTAAAGGTGATGAATAAATTACAATAGAGATGGTTAAAAAAGCTAAAAAGGGATTAATGATTGAAATAGTTAAACATTTTTAGCCGAAACTGATGTTCAAACTGTTAAAATACATACATGGACAGCTGAAACCGTGAACATAATAAATGGGTGAAATAACCTGAGCCAAAAGTAACGGATAGTAGTAAAAACGGTTGTGAACCAATGGATAAATAGTTAGTTAGGTATAAATTAATGGTTGAAACAGATGCAACATGGCAGGTAGTGTTGAATAAGGGGTACCTATTAGATATTAAAAACATATTCATTTAAAATTAACCTTAGAAATATCTGCATACATAAACACACATTTAAATGTACTTTCACAGATACACAGACAGAAGTGTCTACAAGCCAATCTCGACATTAATTTTGCATAATGGTAATACCATTTCAATTATGCCATTACGAGTTACATGATTAGAGCGAATAACTTTTAATGTTTGATAAGGACAATTAGCATTGTGGAGCCCACCTACTATGCAGCCCAGTGGGGGATGAATTCTTTAGGCATACATTATGGGCTAAATCAGATTATAACTTTCATCACTCTGGGAGTGCTAAAAGTGACCTTAATGGAAATCTGCGATTGATTATACTGTAAGAAATGTTTTGTCATGTCACTTCTATTCTAATGAATATGTAATTACATTTTTGTAATGCATGCAGACCACGACCCTGTTGTTCCATGCATAATTTCAAACAAAGTATTAAATCTTATTCCCCGACCAATCTTACTGAACAATACAGTCTCGGTATGCAGTGCATTACAGCTTCTACACATTTAACATTTCTAGAAAAAGTATTAGCAGTAGTTTGGAATACAATCGAAGATACTTTTGGTATAAGCACTGATAACCACCACTCACATGCAAACAGACGGAAACAATGCATCTGTGTTGAGGGATGACGATGTTGTAATCTTTTTACATGAAACAACAAGCATACATTTATATCAGACTTTCAACATTGTTTCCCATTATTTGAGGTATAACTGTCACTTCTTTTAATTATGTCATCTTGTGCGCCCTCTTCTTCCACAATATTTGAGTGGCAGTGCACTGGAGAATAAGAGCCACAAACTGTCTATCTTTATATCCAACTCTTGATATCCACATGAAATGAGTGCATTAATTATCATTTTCTTTTTATATAAATTTGACTATATATTATTATACAATATTTCAGTAAGTAGAGTATAAATTATGAAGCTTTGCAGGAGTAATTGTATTATTCAACCACCTTAGAAGTACATTGCTTGAACACATGCATCAACTTACCTCGGATAAAATAAAACGGTCAAAGAGTACATGTGAGAGTACAAGAGTATACTTTGCAAGAGTACATGTTGTACATTTCCTTAAGAAATTCGACTGGAGGCAGAAGAGAGACTTTGCCCCTCTCAAGCTCTCAAAGTAATTGCAGCACCTTGGACGTGACAAGGGTTTGCTCTCAGGAGACTCTTGTGTAATGCATTTCTGTTTTGTGTTTTCATAAGTGCCAGGCTGCCTCCAATTCTCCAACTTCTCTAAAGAACAGCGGATCAACTTCACAGCAACAGAATATGCCAAAGCCTTGAAACATGTTAGACGTGTAAACTACTCACCAATAGTGACAGCATCAATTTTCCTTATAGAAGCTCCCTGTGTATATAAAATACTTATGTTGCCATCAGTGACACTCTTCTCTTCATTTACCTCAGACGTTTTCTTTTATTATATATATATATATATATATATATTTTAAATCACAGCTTTGGAGCGCTGCTTGAAGATAAAGTTGTTTGTCTGCATCTAAGTCTAATGTTTTGAAGGTTAATACTTGACTTTTGCTTATAAGTGAAACACCTTGCTTATAAAGTAAACATATGTTGACATTAACTCATTCCACCATCCTTCTATGGATGCAACTGGCATACATTTGAACCGTCTTGTGATACAGCTTTGTTAAACAGTGCAGTAATGATGACACAGTGCCTTGCTGTACACTGCAGCTATGTTCCTATATAATAATTTCATCATCAGCCGTGGCTTTGGGCTTATTCCTCTCTGCCATTATCATTATCCTCAGGTTATCCATCAGATGATTTGTATTCATAATGAGTTTGGAGTAAATTAACACACGTTGTTATTAATGCACGGTAGACTTAATGAGCATGGAGCCAATGCACAATGCATCTTAAACCCTTGCAGTGGTTTCCAACTCATGGTAAGGCACCCTATGAATGGTCATAATATTAATCTAAGAACTTGAGACGTGATTAATGGTGAAGAAAGTTCTTTCACATTGAATTCTTATTCATTTCACAGACTTTTCAGGGGGGGGGGTCTGTATGAGGAAGAAGCTAACAACTCTAATAGATCTGAAGCAAGGGATCCCAAACACACCCACACACACACACACACACACACACACACACACACACACACACACAC
>CALSBZ010046654.1:1559856-1612255 GCA_943591055.1 Gobionotothen gibberifrons | reverse complement strand
CCTGACCAAGCGTCGCTCCTGGACGATTATGGAGTGAGACTGTGTTGATCCTGGCCTTCTTAGTTCCAGCTGTTCCCCATTATCCCTGCAACCACCTGACCTTCAAATCAAATCAAATCAAGTTTTATTTATGGAGCACATTTTAAAACGATTTTTGGTCGAGCCCAAAGTGTTGTACATACAATAAAAATGCTTTACAATAAAAACACTTTACAACAAATACAACAGCACAAATACAAAATAACACACAGGGAAATGTCAGGAGTCGTGCTCCGCTCTGACTAGAAGGCCAGAGAGAAGAAGTGAGTTTTTAGGGTCGATTTAAAAACCCCCAGGGTCTGGGCCGACCTCACATGGAGGGGCAGAGTGTTCCAGAGCCTGGGGCCAGCTGCTGCGAAGGCTCGGTGACCTTCTGCACACCTGCACTTAATCCCCTCGTTAGTCCAGTGTTTATTTAAGTCCTGGTTTTTGTTTAGTCTTTGTCGGATTTTTGTATGTTGTAACGTGAAGTTCTGTTTGCCTAGCCTGTTAAAAGTTCCTGTTTCCTGCAATCTCATGCATTTGGGTCAATGTGCAAACAGTTAGTTGCTTAAAACATTTAAACTCTGCTCTCCTATGTGTCATGAGTCCAATAAGCATAGACAAGTGTATAAGCCAAATGGCTTTTTGTCCAATAAAAACAACATATATATATTTATATATATTATTCCACAGTCCTCATATCTCTAAACTAACACACGCTAAATAATTTATGGGAGATTTGCTACTTTGTGTGTAGAAAGGCTGACTTTTGATGATTTAAATAATGAATAAAGGTATCCAAAGCTGTGAATAAATTATGCTTTGGGTTTTGGTCTGTTTCTCTGCCAATGACTTGGATCTTAACAGCAAGAGAACACGAGCCACGGTGGTGCTTCATACTCTGCAATCTCTATTACTGTGCATTTTTATTTATTAATTATTACATTACATTACATTTCACTGACGCTTTTATCCAAAGCGACTTACAATTACAGGGACATTCTCCCTGGAGTAACTGAGGGCTAAGTGCCTTACTCAAGGGCACACTAGTGGTGGTGTTCCAGGCGGGATATGAACTCACAACCTTCCAAACCTTCAGCCCACCTCACTATCCATTAGACCACCACTACCCCAATTATGTGTTGACATTGTGCACACAGACAGTTTCCCGCAGACAGTTTCCCGCAGCCCTGAACTTACCCTAAGCTTATTTAATCATGTTTAAGGTCAGGTCTCATATAGACGAGTCGGGTCTGGAATCGATGTAGAGATAATTGCAGGTTGAGTTCGCGTTGGGCTTTGATTTGCTCCATGATTATGATGTGCACCATGATCAAGCCCAGGTTTGAGGTGTGATCTACTTCTATTGGTTTTGAGATTGAGCGACTGTGAAGGGTTAGGGTCATTTCATAATTTCCGTACTCATCAAACCACTAACCGCTCATTCCTGGTATGGAAGCATCTGCATTTGTTTTATGTCTCCTCAACACATGTATTTAGGCCTTCACCAGTTGTTTGTTTTCTACTTGCTTAATGTTGCATTAAGCAAGTAGAAAAGCATTGCGTAGGATTTGCGTAGGAGAGCAGGAATGCACCTCCAAGCCTCTTCTGTGAGATGGTTTCACTTCTCGTTAACATCATCTTTGCTCATTGTGAATCCCTGAATTGCTCATTTTGATTTACAATTTCAGATTCAGTGTTTTGCCCACTGAGACAGTTTCTCATACCGCAATTTGTCTGAATTTCAAACAAATACTGTGGGGAGATTATCCCATCTTATTCAAACATACTTCAACACGTCCACCATGTGTACTACTTTTTCCTTTTGAGCTCATCCTCAGCAAGGGTTCCTTATATGCCAAAACATATTTTGTACGGCAGTGTCTTATGTCTTTATATAAAGAGTTTAAGAAAAGCAACATGACAGACATTTGTGGAACACAGTAACCTGATGAAGCGAAACAAAATGTGTCATAGCAAAGCATGTTCCCCTCTGCGAACAGAACTGTCCCCTCGGTCTCGGTTTGCGACTGACAGTGCACATCCTCTAAATGCTGTGAGCGGAGCTTTGAGGGCACAAACTGGATAAATCCTGTCTCTGTACTCGCTGTCGCTCCAGGCCAGTGGAGGGATTTTCCTCGGGGAGTGTTCGGGCTTGGCCACAATGCATTGTGGGGGTGCTGGTGAGTCACAGCTGTGTGGAAGTGGTGATAGAGACGGTGAACAGCTTTCTTAACGTCAGCCGTAATACCCGGGCAGACATGTAGGGACTAATCGAGCATTGCACTTCCCAGAGCAACAAAAGGAAAAAGGACTACCAGCTCATCTTTTCATCATTATACAATTGGTTTGTGCCGCTGATGTGCCAACAACCTGGATTATCAGCCTAAACTCTCTCCCCTTTTGTATGTAATTAAATGTAAGTGTGACATATTGTGTTTTATCAGGGATAAAAAGAACCTTGCTAGCCATAGACAGTACCTTGCCAGGGAAGAAGGACCCTTCAATGAGATTTAGAGCCTGTAGGCATAACCTTCTGCCCTACTGAGTATGAGAGTGAAAAGCTAACCAAGCATGAACAGGCTGTCTTGTCCACTCACATACTGACACATTGCTGATTCATAAACAGCCGTCTTTTCTCTTTTTATCTTCAAGTTTGAATGCTTGACACATCAAGGAGCGGTGAAAAGATAGAAAAGGCATTTTACCATTTCATGACAAGGAGTAGAAGAAAGAAGAAAGATAAAACAAAGTGTGAAAGTAGAATTATTATTTTAGGTGATGGATGGGTACATTTCTACCTCCTGGAGTGATCCAAAGACCGAGATTCTCTTTTATGTTTGTCTTTTTGTCCATTTTAGAGGCAGTACGATTTATACAATTGAAATTCCCATCAAACCTGGTTGTATTTAGGTGTTTAGTGCTAATTCTCAAATGTTTGCATGCTCAACTAAGACGGTGAATATGGTTTACATTCTGCCTGCTAAATATTAGCATGTTAGCATGTTGAGTTTAGCCTAAATCCCTACTGTGCCTTACGTAATAGCCTCACTGAGCTACTAGACTGTAACCTCTTTCTGCCCTTTCATGAAAATCGTGTGTTTGTAAACCTCCATGTGTTTTGTTAGAGGTCAAAACTTTCTTATTTACATGTAACACTTTAAAAGAATAACTTCAGCAGTGTTCCGATCTCACATTAAAGGAAAACTGATCAAACTTCAAATTGACTTTTGGCTTCCAACCGTAGATTAAGTTCAGAGTGATTTCAGATTTCTTTGTTGAATGTTATGACAGTCACAACATTAGTCTGTCCCGATTGGTGTCAACATAGGAAATCCGTTTTTGCTCTCTCTGATGAAACAAAAAACTGGCAGAAGATATTCCTTTTTACATTTTACGATTTGACGGATTTCTAAAGGTTCTTTGAGACATGCTGTCAGCAAGACCCAGACTTCGAAGATGACAGTTATTGACGTGCGGAAATGGATCCGGTTGAAGAACTCTGTCAGTAATCTCCTCTAAATGTTATTCTTAATCCTCTCCAGCCTTGAAATATGATTGAAGTGGCGGCTTACTACAGTCTCATTCAATGTTTAGTTTTAAGAAAGGGACAGATACGCAGAGGTTCAGAGGGTTAGGTTTTCTAATTCTGAGTTTCTATCGTGATCATGTTGCTTCTGTGGAATCTGTAGCCTTTTTCAACAATTATCAAAAATAAAACCACCTTAAGATCATGCATAGTTATGTATAAAATACCATCAACAATGTTTCCAAATGTCTTAAATCCGATATAAATCCATAATTTAAATAATGTAGCGGTTGGTTTTCTATGATAGAAACTCTCCTAGATTTATCTTTCATCCATTTTTAAACCACATTTGTTTGGTTAACTTTTTAAATCCTGGTGTGTTAAACGAAATATTTTAACCTTATAAAATATTTTACCAGACGTCTGGATCTTCAGTCAGAGAAACAAGCCAAGCCAACAGTGCTCTGGTACTCTGGGACATCAATTGTTCTGACTGTCTTTGTCAGAGAAACACTGACTTTTAAATGGAAATGTCTTTATTCAGGTTTTTTTTACCAATTGTAATCATGGGGCCTGTTTGTCTTGAAGAGGAGCAGACCTGTGTTAACAATTTGGCTCCTGGAAAAAATCTTCTAAACGATGATCATTGAAGGACTCCGGAAGTAGCCAACTACTGCAACCCCCCCAGACTGCCTCTCCCTTGAACCCACTTCACAACACAACAATCTTTCTTTTTGTTTTGATTCAAAGATCCCAAGTGGTAAATTACTACATATTTTATGTTAAATGGAACAATTCCCCGCACTTTGCTTGCTCTACACTTTGCACTTGAATGTCAAGTTACAACAATACCTAAGCAAAAACAGATGTTAGATAGTCTGGGGTGTCATGTCTGTATTATTCAGTGTTTGTCTGGTTATTCACAGCATTTGAAGTGTCTATGTGGTGGGAAAAAACACAATAGAAAGCAGATTAGACATGAAGATCAGAAGAAGCTTTACGACACATGCAAGAGTTACATTCTGAGATTTAATTAAATAAAAGAAGCAAGGCTCTTCATGACTTCAGGGCGTTTATCTGCATGCTTTTTCGCCCTCTGCTTTAAAGATAGCAGGGAAAATCATTTTTTTGGGTATAGCTTCCTCTCGCATTTTGGGTGTGTCAGTCAGTTTTTATTCTGTGTGTGTGTGTGTGTGTATTTAATTGCCTCCAGCTTGTCAGACATCCCTCACTGTTAAGTGCCAATCATCTCAGAAAATTACATTTTGTTCCATATCCCCTCTTCTATGTATGAGCAGTGAATCATTCTAATCAGGTTCGCTCGCCACTGCAGTTTTTGCACAATAATTAAATTCTCCCTTAATTCCAAAGATGACCCATCAGCCTGCCTCTCAACTGTCCATCATCCAAACTGTTTCCCCTGGGGATTTACAGCCGAATGGGATGGGTGTGAGGAAAGTATGTCTGTAAGTAGGTATCAATGTGGAAAGCTTCTCTGGTAAATTAAGCTGCTTGAGGCAGTAAACATGAACATAAACATCAATCTGAACTTTTTTCATGTGTAAACTGAAGAATGCAGTTTTATAATGTAAGCATTGGAAATACCAAGGAGCATCAAAACGATTGAAGCAAATTGTAGTATTCTACAGGAATAAGTATAAACAAACATGTATGTGATTAGTCTGCATGACAATAATTTCATGCAACAATAGAGCTGTCACAATAACCTATTTTTACGATACGATTTTCATGACCAAACATGTTAGGCATCTGTTTCCTGTTTGCAAGCCTTGCCTTCATTGCTGATGAATTTCACAGAGACAGGGATCACACCAGCCCAAGAAGTTTGTATATCCTCTCAGTGGCTCAGAGGAAAGACAATCCCACCTGTCGTGCATCTCCCACAGCTTCGATCCCATCCTCATCTCAAACACAACAATCTTTCGCCTCCGTCGCTCACAATCTTCAAGTCATCAGCCTCTGCTGAGGTGATACCCAGGTTTCAAATGAAGCTTTCACACCACCAAGTCCACTTGGCACTGGGATCTTATCACACTTTGGCATGCTCTATATGCTTTGCTGTGATGCGACAGTAGAGAAATACATTTTATGAGACCTTCTCCTACACACTCCACCCCTTGCCTGCCTCCATTGGACTCTATGATGACTAGTGACATATATTATGTAACACTAGCACTTCTATTGGCCAGCGCTCCAACACATTGTATACGTGATAGGTTAAGGGGTAGGACATCTCTAAGCGGTTGACCAATCACAACAGAGCTGTCCAGCTAACCAATCAGAGCAAACTGGGGTCTGGCTTTAGACAAAGGGTGAAAAGAGGTGCTGAAGCACAGGCAGTATGAGAAAAAGAAAGAGCTTTTTGAACATTAAAGCATGGAGACATCCCAGCTAGCGGGGAACGTTCTCACAACCTTGGCTAACATTACCTACAGGTTCTAATAATGTTTTAAAGAAACGTTTTAATCTGATGTTCAAAGAACCTTTTTAGGATGTTTATTATTTCAAATAATGTTCCTATAAGGTTTAAGGTTAACTAAGACATAACGTTTTAACTGCAACATTCAGAGGATGTTTTGAGGATGTTATTAAGACCTGAGATGACAGAACGTTTTTTTATAAAACGTTCCTTTAATGTGATATGTTAACAAAGGTGGAACGTTTTGCCTGCAACATTCTAAGGATGTGTTTTGGACGTTGTTGGGGTAACACATTAAAGGTGGGTAGGTCATTTTGGAGAAACCAGCTCGAGTGCGCTCGAATTTGAAAATAAACAACCGAAAAAAATCTGCCACTTCCTTATAGAGCCCCTCCTCCAACACACACGGACGCGCACATGACCAATGAGGGCACGAGATAAGTTTGTGCACAGATGGAAGGCTGACAGGCAGGTAGGCCATACAGTTATTTTAGCCGGGCCGGCTAAAATGATTGGTCGTGCTTTTTACAGTACTACGCTTCGACAGATGACATTTTGTTATGGATTTTTGGTCAAACTGCCATGAGACAACTCAAAATCAAGTTTCCAAAATCCGACACTGAGGTGGTCTTAATGCACCGGCAGATGACAGCGCTGACAAAGTGTGTTTCCCGCAGCGAGACGCTAAAATAGTAATTGTGGGCTTATCGTGTTGATTCGGCCACAACAGAAAAAAGAAAAACAAACTCTCGCTCTCTCCAGAGGGGCAGGTCAGCCAAAAAGGCCAAACGGGCCGTTGCCCGGGCAACATTAGCCGGTACCTGTGCAGGTCCCTGCCTCAGACGCTGTTTCCTGCAGATGATGCGTTTTTCCGCCCGCCGGCGTTTTAGTTTGGTTCCCAGAATGTTCTTCTGAAAGGTAGGATAACGTTCTCTAAAAACATTCTTAACATTTTTGGTGATAACTTTCTTAAGATGTATGAGCGCATTGAGACAATGAATAGGACATATATAAAAACGAATTTGCATGCCAATATTCACTCACATGCACTTATAATCACACTATGGTATGTAGGCCCACAGTATTCATAATATCATTTGTGTAAAATATCAGAAAATAGTCACACTTTTTTCTGACTATATAGGTTGTGTCTCGTATGTAGTTTCTAACTGTTGGATAAGCTATCTGGCCGTGTGTGGTTTGTGAGGGCTGCGTATAGACAGTGTCCGCTGTCTATGCATATTGGATACAAATTGTTATTGCACCCTTTAGATTTGAGACCGACAGACAGAAGAACGGACTGACTGTCACTGCCCATCCCTGAAACCCCTGTTAGTGTTTGTATATGTTTGTTTCTACTGTGTGTCTCTCTCTCTCCACCCCCTTCCTGCTGGTCTGCTCTACACGGCTGGGAGCAATCTCCAATCAACCACACCTGCAACCTGCAACCAAATACTTCTGATAAATCGGAACGATAAAGCACGTTATCCTACTCTAAAATAATAACATTATGGCAACATAAACAAATCTAACTTGCAGCTGAAAACGTTTTAAGAATAGTAGGGCATAATGTTCTAACAATCTTATCAAAAACATTAAAAAAAAGGTTATTACCAATCATTTTAAGAATGTTTTTAGAGAAAGTTATCCTACCTTTCAGAAGAACATTCTGGGAACCAAAATAAAACGTCCAGCTGAAAACCTTTTAAGAATAGTATGGCATAATGTTCGAACAATGTTATCAAACACATCTTAAGAATGTTATCAAAAACATCTTAAGAAAGTTATCACCAAACATTTTAAGAATGTTTTTAGAGAACGTTATCCTACCTTTCAGAAGAACATTCTGGGAACCAAAAGAAAACTTCCTGCTGAAAACATTCCTAGAACAGTGAATGGTAACATTCTCAGAGTGTTTTTAGAACCAAAAATGTCTAGCTGGGATGTCACAGAAAAGGCACAAAATACAAATACGAACCTGAAAATGTGCGGAATATGTCCCTCTTTAATATATGTTTAACATATCAACTCCTTCTGTTCTGCCTGGGTTACAATGACAATATTTTGATTCAAAGCTAATTGACATTTTACCTAAAGAAACAGCCTGTCCTCCTACAAAAAACGACCATATAGGCCGATTGTTCGTGCCCTTATTACGACCCAGAGACAAGTTTTAAAGTGTATGTTGTTTCTTACACGACCACTAGAGGTGCTCTAGTGGTCGTGTAAGAAACAACATGCTCCTGGGCCGTTCATTACAAATGCTCCGGAGGGACGTTTATTCACAAATAACCTTCTCTGGAAAATCCTAAATTGTGGAATAGTTTGGCCATTAAAATGCTTTTTGATTAGATTTCTGGCGATATGAAATCGGAAAAACATTTTTATCAAAACCTCTGAAAAAAGAAAGGTGTCTGAGAATCGAAAGAGAAAAACCTATGGGAAAAACACAAGCATTGTACACAATTTAAACCAATAAATGTCGTATAATTAACAAGGATAAACTGATGTTTTCTAGATAATGAGTACTGCAGATATCACTGTTAAATCATTGGTTTTATTATGAAAACGTAGAGACCGGAAATACTGTTTTCAACCCGTAACATTACATGGAGGCTGCCACACACCTCAAATCATCCTCGTAATATCTATCAAACTATAGATCCTACATATCGACTGGACGTGGATTCTAAAAGTACAATCTACACTTCTCGCTATAAATCTAATCAAAAAGCGTTTTAATGGCCAAACTATCCTACAATTTAGGATTTTACAGAGAGGGTTATTTGTGAATAAACGACCATCTGTAACGTTTGCATTCAACGGGAATACTAGAGGGTGAAAACTTTAAAACGTAATTATAGGACATATTAAGCGCTTGAACAAACGACATATTTGGTCGTAATAAGGGCCTGAACAGTCGGCCTATTTGGTCGTATGAGTTGGAGGACTTGTATAGAAAAATTGTCAAAGGATAGGAGCTCAACTGCTTGACTTGACACAGCGACGTAGGGTTTATTATGTTCTCAGGAAGTCAGTGTTTAGTGTTTTAAATATTTAACCATGACCGCAAACTTTCTTACACCTCAATTACCATAAACATGATAGACGTCGATAAGTGCACTTTGGATTGACAACCATTGTTGTTGTGTATATGAGGATTTTCTGTCTTCATAAAGTCTTAAACTAGTTTGTGAACCGGATGACCTTACCAAATTGTGAATGTTGTTGCCATGGATGAATAATAAGTAATTGAAGTCAGTTACACAATTATTCTAGGAGCGGCATAGCCTGTAAGAAATATTTGTGTGCCTAAAACTCAATTTGCACAAATGATTGACAAAATGCTGCTGCCGGGACACCCTGACCAGTCTGACAAATGTGCCATCTGCACGCCATCTCCCAAACATATTATTCTCGCAACCCATGAAATATTTATTTAGACATCAATCTTTCTTTTCCGTAAAAAATAGGCTGTGACTTGTGACGTAATATGCAGCCTGCCAGAAGTTGGAAGTCTAGTCCGATTTCAAGGTAGACTGCCCGGCTAAATTTAGAAGCTGTAATTCATTCATCACCCAGTTAGTGAATGCTCCAGAGATGCCCATTCTTCTTCCTAGGTGTTAAACATGTCCTTCAGGGTCTCTGCCCATGACTTTGGAACAGTCTGCTGAACAAGGTTTCCTCAACAAATCTACCCGCCAGCGTGCACCTTTATTGCATCCCACATAGTTCTGTTGTCACAATTGATCTGCCCTGATAAAAAGCTTTCAAACGCAGGAGAACAGACTGTTACTCTTCTTTTATTACTCGGTATTAAAGATGTTTTCCACTTTAGTTTGCCAGATTTGCAACCAGCCAGAACTTTCTTCAGCGTGTGCATGTGTAACAGCCTAGTGAGGCCTGTTAACATCAAATTTATATTAAAAGATTCAGATTCCCGGCCACACCAATACAGCGAGAAGGACAGCACAATGTGTAAAATGGTTTATTTATACGAAGTTACTTTAAAAACACTCCTTTGATAAATACTTAAAATAGCATAAGGTTAAAATAGTAAACCAGTTACAGAAATACAGTTCAAGCAGGGGTTTATAAAATCCTGAAAGTCCTGTCCGCTTGGAACCGAACTCCACTCGGGTTTCCCTTTTAGCCAGGCAGAAGTACAATGTTCAAGTCCCTTCCAGGAAATCCAGTGCCGGGATTTCCCCTTTGCCGGCCTGTCACACTGTCAGTCAGCCTCTGGTCGCGGAGCCCTCGGTGACAAACAAAAAGGAGACTCAGGGGACAGCAACGTAACTTTAGTGACATAAAACTAGACGTCCAAAAGCAGGAGAAAGTCACTTCCCTTAATTTGGAGTTAGTTGGACCGTTGAATCCGATGGTTAGAAGAGGAACTGCAGGGGTCCGTTCTGGGCGAGGAGCAGGAAGGATCCGGTCCGGTCCGATCTGCGGCGAGGTGAGGAGGAGCAGGAGGGATCCGATCCGGTCCGATTTGCGGCGAGGTGAGGCAGCAACTGTCAAGAGAAGAATAGCTGCCGTCTAGCAGGTAGTCGGCGTATTTATGGGGGAGTGGGTTTGGCAACTGGCGAATGAGATCGCTGATTTTCACTGGGTGCCGGTGTGTCAATCAGCAGTGTCTGTGTCTTTGTTGTGACAGTTCGTTGAGGAGGTTAAACCAGCATGCAAATAAAAAGAGTTCATCGCTATAGAGCGCACAACATTAAAATCACAACACTATATGTAACATCAGGGCCGGCCCGACCCATTAAGCGACATAAGCGGCCGCTTAGGGCCCCGCAGCCACTAGGGGCCCCCTAGCAACAAAAAAAATAAAATGTAATAATAATAATAATCTCAGTACACCGTCGCCGTGATAAGGATGTTTAATTAATTGTGTTAATATGCCTAGATTGCCTACTCTCAAAGTCATGTATTATATTATTGAGTCAATCATATAATACATCCACCGTGCTTAACCTGAACCTCATCATGACACTAGAGAGGACGGCAGCATTGTAATTTCCCGTGTTCAGTGAATGCAACAGAGGCAAGACACCAGACCAACCAGAGAGTTGAATGGAAATAAACATTTGTCTTATTGGCTGACAGGTACCTATCCTGTAAGCTGTGACAATGTTTAAAATAAACTGTCAGTCGGACTCAGAGTTTTTGAGGAGGAGAGGAGTTTTTGAATATGGACATAAGAACATATTTTCTTAAAAAAGACGACAATTCTCAAGTGGTGGCTCACACAAAAACCCCAGAGCCACCACTTGAGCCAGGTAAACAAGGTATGTAAATGTCAGTAAACTTCCAAGATATGCGAACAAGCAAAGCATAAATTACAGCTACGTTGACGTTACTTTGAATCGCAAGGGTAAGCTAAACCGTTAGCAAGTAGCTATAGCTAGTAAAAAATGTTAGCGTTACCTGGTGATTGAAATCACCAGGTACGACTTACGGCCCGTCCACACTACAGCTTCAAAAAAAGCTTGGAGCTGGGCGTGTCTGAAGCTTGGGAATTTTTTGCGAGCACCGCGACCAACAACCTATCACATGAATCTCCCGCCCCCGATATACAAAGCAATAGCAATGTTAAAACGAAGTAAACTGGATATAAAATCCCCAAACAGGCGAAAACCTACCAGTTTCACCCACTGTCTCTGCCACCTCCCTCCATGCCTGGTTCCTCCGGTTGTATCCCGGTAAGTTAATAGGGACTGGTCATACAAAACCGGGTGATTTGCTACGGCGATAATTAGTTTCTCCTCCGTCTTTTTTTGAAATATAGAAATGAACGGCGGGATATCTCTCCCAGCTTAGACGCGGTTTGATTGGCTAGGGCTTGAGCTGTCAGATTTTCAGAAACGGGATTTGATTGGCTGGCGCTGGCTTCTCCGGCTTCTCCGGCGTCAGAAGTTGAACAATTTCCCAAATTAGGAGCTGAAATGCCAGCGTTCTCCTCCGGTTTACAGGCACTGTGTAAATTATATATATAGAATAATTATGATGATGAATGCATTGTTTTACCACTAAAATACAGCAACATATCTTTGATTCATGTCGTTTATAACTGGGATATTACAATTATTCTTAACTTTGTCTGTAGTCTACAACACAACAAAATAGGAAATAACAACAATAAACACGATTTAAACAGACACAAACATAAACCATTTAACTACGTAGCCTACTTGTAGAAGTACAAATGTCCAGGAAATACTCCAAAATCAACAACAACTGCGAGGCTGCACATATGACGCTCCGCTTCCCGCAACGTTTTGAAACGCGTCTGGTGGGTTATGACGCAGGAGGAGGTCGCAGCAAAACCGTGGCGCAGCCGTGACGTGGCGTAGACGCTCCCAGTGGGATCAGGGGGTTACAGTACACAGTTGATCCGGAGTCCTGTCAGTTAAAGTGTTTCATAGTTAGCTTAGCTAAGCATCAACCTAGCAATGAAATGATGTTATGTGACAGTGTTTCTGAGAAAAGGTCAGCTGAAAGGGTGGCATGCCACTGCTTTACGTGTTGACAGCATGTTTGAACGTATTTGCAGCAGTAAATGTGGCTGTTTGGCCACTGACGTTGCCATAACAACACCTGAATTTAAATGTGCAACCTCTTTTTGTGACAGATTTTTACATGAAATTATAATTCTTCTGAATGATATTCCTATTGACAGCTAGTTTCTATGTGAACATTATGAGATGGACAGCCAGAGAGAATAAATGAAAAACAGTTGTGAAATACTATATGACAAAACAAGAATACAGTTTAAAAGGGGAGTGATTTGTAAAATATAAGAAAAATAAAATCTGTTTACAGTTCTGTTTCATATGGGTGTTGAGAGATGTATCCATAGATCTCTTAATTTTGCTCTCAAAGTACACCAGATTGATGCTTTTAACTTCATTATTTAAAAAAAAAATCTTCCCGGGGAGCATGCCCCCGGACACCCCTAGCGGAGATGAGGACCCCCCCTAGAGGATGTTAGGTCCACAGTGTTTACATGCTTATTTATACAATATGTGTGCTTATGCTAACATCATAAGACAAAAGTTGGTTCTGAGGATGTGGAGGTGGTGAACAGCTACAAGTTCCTGGGAGTGCACATAAACAATAAACTGGACTGGAGTGACAACACTGATGCTCTCTTCAGGAAGGGACAGAGCAAGCTGTTCTTTCTGAGGAGGCTCAGGTCCTTCAACGTGTGCACGAGGCTGCTGCAGACGTTCTACCAGTCTGTGGTGGCCAGTGTGCTCTTCTTTGCAGTGGTGTGCTGGGGTGGAAACACAAACACTAGGGACACTGGCAGGCTGAACAAACTCGTGAGGAAGGCTAGCTCTGTAGTGGGAGTAAAACTGGACAATCTGGAGGAGGTGGCAGAGGGGAGGACGAGGAGGAAGCTCGACAGCATCCTAGAGAACCCCTCCCACCCACTCCACGCAGAGCTAGTGAAGATGAGGAGCACGTTCAGCCACAGACTCATCCCTCCACAACAACGCACCAAGCGCCTCGGACAGTCCTTTGTGCCTGTAGCCATCAGGCTGCACAATAAGGGGTTAACAACGAAAAAGAAATCAAATTAAATCACTGAACATAAATATACACTGCTTCCACAACCCATGCTAACTTTTCACTTGTCACTTTAACTTATTCTGCACTTTATAACTTAGATGATGACCATATGTATATATGCTGACAGTTATTTTACTCTTATTTGTATTCATCTCCTATTTTCATAGTCTTTTATTATTATTATCATTATTATTTCTTTTCTTGATCTTATTTATTTATTTTATTATTTATTTCTGATTTTATTGATCTGTGTGAATCTTTGCTGTACTATTTTTTTTTTTCACGCTTACCCTGTTGCTGCTTTGTACAACTGAATTTCCCCTCGGGGATTAATAAAGGTTCATCTTATCTTATCTTATCTTAGTGAGAACGCACTAGAGTGAGGGGGGCCCCCAAGCCAAAGCTCGCTTAGGGCCCCCAAAAGTCTAGGGCCGGCCCTGTGTAACATGCAACAATTATATAAAAAGGTTTAACCATCCATATAACATACTGACTTTATTCACTTTGTGACACATGTATTATGATGCCAATTTGTAAAGATCAAACACTGCATTCTGGGTCAATGCTGAGTATCGATCTGAGTCATGGTTTGGGAAATATTATTGCTGTCGTAAATCAACGTTGAAATTGGGGTAAAATAAAAAAAGAATGATGAATTAATTTACTCTAGTTTATCCCCATCATACAAGAAACATGCTTGAAAGTGGCTTTATTAACCACAAATCCAATAAAGAAAACATAAGGTGAGGTCAAACGTACGGTGGCTCTGAAGTGCAAGTCAAAACAACATTTCACAAAACACTACAGCATTTCAGAAAAAGCTACAGCATTTCAGAAAACACCACAGCATTTCAGAAAACACCACATCATTTCAGAAAACACCACAGCATTTCAGAAAACACAACAGCATTTCAGAAAACACTTCAACATTTCAGAAAACGCTACAGCATTTCAGAAACACTACAGCATTTGACAAAACGCTACATCATTTCACAAAACACTTCAACATTTCAACTTTAACGGAAAGGGTATTCCTTTAGGGAGAACACTTCTTGTTTGTGATTGGACAGAGCCAGCCAGAGAAGCACTGTGATTGGTTGTTTTTGCTGCCAGTGAAGAAATGACGCTTCGTGATTGGTCAGCACCCGACAGCGCAACATGTCCCAAAACATCAGCCGTTAGCTGTTAGCACACAGAGCTCACAGCTCCTCATATCTGTTCAGAAACTGGACAAAAGTTAAACATGTACAAACCACAGACTGTCGTGGCGAATACAGTCACTGCTTTATTTCTGTCTGTATGACGTTGTTGTGAGTTTGGACGGAGCAGCTACAGGTTAGTTTAGCCTGATCGATCCGATCTCCATTCAGAAAACACGCATTTTAAAAGGTTTTTCACCTACCGTCTTGTCTGCAGACTTGTCAAGCATTAATTCATGGTTTTTGCTAACCGGTATCAGTATGTTGTTACTTCGGCATAATTTTGAAACGTGTATTACAATTAAATCACGGTAAAATATGTTCATTCTGTTGTAGTTGGTATCTATCATAGTATTTGCATGGATATAAGCCCCGCCCCCTCTCCAGCGCGTCTTGTTTGAATGACAGGAGTAAACACAGCTGACAGCCGCGGTGCAACTCGAGCGATTAGAACGATGCAAATATTCGGGGCTTATCTCCATGTAAATTACTATGGTAGCTTTGAACCCCCTGTGGCCCCCTTCCAAAAGAATACATCTCTGATAATTACAATTGATGTAAGTTACTGTGCCGTAACCTGAGCCAAAGTTTTTCAGTAATGTAATTTAGGTTGAAACTAAGTTACTGAAACAAATGTTGTGACTAAAACAAATCCTAACAAATAAAATGAAAACAAATGTATTTTTAATGTTCTGTATCTTGGGCCAAAGTCACTAAAACAACAATGTTGACATGAACTCTGTTTTATGTTTTTTTTTATGTGCCATGACTTTAAACAAAAATGTTAAAATCTCCTTCTTTCTGCATTACAGTTTTTCTCGATTGCTAACACACATTTCTTTTTAAATTGCTCAGATTCTCAGAACATTCAACACAATTCACAAAACCACACACCCAAAGTGCAAAACACCTCATTTCTCCTGCTAAATGAAGAACTGCACTCGAAACTACATAAACACTTACCAAATGCAAACTTTTGCACCAAATATAACACACGTCATTCATAATACTAGATGGTTTGACCACCCAACTACACACTGCTGAGCATAATCTAAAGCACTTTCATCTGTTGTGGGCTATGCTCTGTACATAGAGGGTTCTGCAGAGAAAGATTGCTTGAGTTTACAGAAATACAGTTAATGAAGAAATACAAATTAGTTGTTGAAAAAAATCACATTTTATTCAAAAATAACATTGTGCAACATACATGTCAGCACATAGTTACTATGCTTCGGATCTCTCTAAGTGTGATGGCATTGTTTGCCAAAACCCAGTTTGTAAATGCTGCTTCCTGTGCCTCATTGAAAATCCTTAGCCTTCCACCTACACCTCTTTGTTTCTCAGTCCTTCAGATAAACAACAAAGATATAGTGGTTGGTCAGTGCGTGTGTTGCATAAAAGTAAGTCTACCACAGTAGATTGTGCAGGATTTGTGTACAGTTATAGTATGCAACATGCCAACAATTCAATTACAGTAATGAAGTAAATACATTTCACACAACAGACATAAGCACTGATATATCATGAATTATGCAGAGCTACAAACTGGTAACTAACCTGTTTTCAAGTCTAAGTGTCCGGGTTACAGAGGCGACACTAAATTGGCTGATTAGGCTGAACCCTCTGTCCAGCCTCTCTCATCGTCAAACCATGGTTGATAACATTTCATTTCATTAGAGAGTATTCTTCTTTGTCCACGTCCTCTCCCTCCAGCTCTACCTCTACCTCTCATTCTTCCTCCTCTCACTCTCACCCACCTCTTCCTCCTCCTCTCACTCTCATCCCAGCTCTTCCTCTTCCTCTTCCTCTTGCTCTTGCTCTTGCTCTTGCTCTTGCTCTTGCTCTTGCCCTTCCTCTTCCTCTTCCTCTTCCTCTTCCTCTTCCTCTTCCTCTTCCTCTTCCTCTTCCTCTTGCTCTTGCTTCCATGTTGGCTTCCATTGTGTAAGAAAGTACTCACCTGTGGTCTTTTTATAGTGCTAACATCCTGATTGATGAGCCAACAATTATGCTATCAGGTGTTTGTTCAGGTGGAACGTGTTTCTTGATCATTGGCCCATGTGTGAGGCATTTTGAATATCAGTGTTATGTATGTGCTAACACGTGACTTTACGTCAGATTCCTGAGTCTTACGTGGAGAAACGTGTGCAGTGGTTTGCAAAAAGTGCCATGTTGATTTGCAAATTGTGTGAAAAGCTGAAAACGTGTTTACAGTTTTGGAGATTTGAGCCGATGTTTTGCTCTTTGAGTGTCAGTTAAAATAATTGTGCTTTATGTAGCATTTTAGTATGTTAGCAATCGAGAACTACTGTAATACATGCAAGGATCCCTGATTAAGATTTATGATGAGATCTACAAGCACAAGCCCTTAATTGCACTGAAAATTAAAGCAATATGGTCCACTTGCGTTAGTGTAGAAGCAATCAATTATTGGTTTCTCCCTGAATAGCATTAATTGATGTGAAATTAGCATCCACGCCTTCAGCTCTGAGCCCATTATCCGGCGATTACGTAGCAGAAATAAAAAATGAGAGTCAATTCACTTGAGCGATTTCACACTTCAAAAAACACACTCACAGATTTGGAGGAAACATGATTAAGCGTGCTGCTGAGTAATGATAAACTTCTGAAGTATCCTGTCAATTAGACGGTTTGAGAAGTTAGTCAGCGGGTGATGCTTCTGAAAACATTGCGTAAGAGGTTTTGAAAAAGCGGGAAATGTGATACAGAGGCTTAATTTGTAGGATAAGGGGTAATGAAGGAGTTACGAAACCAATACATAATTTAAAGGTCCCCTATTATACTGTTTTTCATCAATATATTATAGGTCTCAGATACATACAAAACATGTCTCTGAACTGTTTGGCTCGAAATACCAAACAGATCATGCATTGTAGCATCCCATAATCCCCTCTGTTTCTGCCCTTTCAAAAGTGCTGATTCTCTGTCTGTTACTTTAGATGAAAAATAAGGAGCCACTCCCCACGCCCCTCTCAGAGATATTTGGTTAAAAATAACACAATGGTGCTCAAGAAGGAGATTCAGGTGATAAGGTGGGGAGGTGTTACCTTGGTTGGTGATTGGCTAATGGTTACACAATGGTTTATCCAAAGTGTTTGATACCGTTTGATACCGTTGATCATCGCATCTTAAAGCAGAGGCTAGCCAGTATAGGCATGTCCAGCCATGCAATGGGGTGGTTTGTGAACTACCTCTCTGAAAGGTCCTAATGTGTTCATTTTGATGGGCTGTCTTCTGAGTGGTTAAACATTACTAATGGTGTTCCTCAAGGTTCTGTTTTAGGTCCACTTTTATTCTCCATCTACATCAATAGTTTAGGTGAAAATGTCGATGGAGCAACCTTACATTTTTATGCGGACGATACCGTTATGTACTGTGCAGGTCCCTCCATCAAGGAGGCTGTTGTTGAATTGCAAGCTGTTTTTAACATTATTCAGACTCATCTCTCTGAACTAAAGCTTCTTTTAAATGTTGAGAAAACCAAGGTAATGCTCTTTTCTAAAGCTAAAAAGACACCAGAGCCTGTTTTAGATATTGTAACTACGCAAGGAATAAAACTTGAAGTGGTTACCTGTTACAAATACCTTGGTATCTGGCTTGATGATTGTCTCACTTTTAAACTTCAAGTCTAAAAAAGCTGCTTAAAAAGCTGAGGGTTAGGCTAGGTTTCTTCTACAGGAACAAGTCCTGTTTCTCGCTTGAGGCCAGGAAAAGGCTAGTCACTGTGACCTTTTTACCTGTGCTGGACTATGGTGATTTGATTTATATGAATGCACCTGCCAATTGCCTGGTCAAGTTAGATGCTGCGTATCACAGTGCACTGAGATATGTGACAAACTGTAAAGCATTAACCCATCACTGTACCCTGTATGCAAGGGCTGGTTTGCTTTCACTAACTGTACGGAGGCTCAGTCACTGGTACATTTTTATATACAAAGCCATGTTAGGGAAACTTCCATCTTATATCTGCTCCCTGATCTCACGGAAAATAGTAAGTGGCTACTGCCTGAGATCAAATGCTGTGGTTTTATTAAATGTGCCAACTGCTAGGACTGTCTTAGGGAAGACAGCTTTTAGATGTGCAGCTCCTCTGTCTTGGAATAGTCTGCAAATTAAATGGAAACTGAGCAATCTGGTGCCACTAAATGTTTTCAAAGCTCGGTTGGATGCTACTCAATCGGAAGCTGTTGGTACCTGTTCATGTGGATAGTTATGTAAATGATGCTGTATGATGTCCTTTTGTTGTTCCATTTATGTTTTTATGTTTCATGTGGAACTACTTGAGCAGGTCTCCCTTGAAAAAGAGATCAATGATCTCAATGGGATACACCTGTATAAATAAAGGTTTGAAATGAAATGAAATGAAGCCAAAAAATCGTTATGACATCATAAAGTGGCCAAAATCTGATCAGCTCATTTTCAGACAGGTTTTTATATAAATGGATCAGGACAAAAAGAGAGGTCTTTGTTCATGAAACTTTCAGAATCTCTTTACACAGAGAGGACACATGTTTACGTATAAAGTACATGGAAAAGTGGATTTTGCATAATAGGTGACCTTTAAATAAATCAAATCTAAAAAGCAAGATAGAGAAAAAAAAGAAAAAGATGTTAGACAACGTGCAAAAACAAAACATCCAACCACCTCTTGGCAAGGAGAGCACCGAGGGTACTTGTTTTTGCTCCGTCCACTGGGCAGGATTGGGCTAACAAGAGGGTCAGTGGCAGTGATGGAGGAGACGTGCAGCAGCGGCCCCTGAGGGACGAATTACTCAGTGCTTTAATCGTCGCAATGATAATCATCTGTGGCAGGAACTGCAGGGAGGCAGTTAGAGCCTATTTGTAGCTCAGTCAAAAGCGCACACGCTCAAATTAATGATCTTCTGCATTGTCTGAAGGAGATGAGGTGGTGGAAGAGGAAGAGGAGGAAGGGAAGGGGGAGGAATATCATAACCACCATCCTGTCCTTGATGGGGGCCATGTTGATGAATTTGATGGCTTTAATGGAATCATTTGACTTCATTTAAGTGATAAATCAATGTATGATGGATGGGTCTGACCTTCAAATTGAATGAGAGTTTTACTCACTTTCCTCATTAGCATTTGTCTCACTTAAAACCCATAATTAATACATTTGTTTTCCTTTTTTTTTCTATAGCAAAACCATTGTCAAGAAAACAATCCAAAACCAGAATTTACAAATGAGTAAATGAATTTGTATTCCTTTACCCACAATTAAAATAAAAGACTTGCAGTAAGATAATTCGGCCATTACAGCTCTTAGGCTCTCAATCATTAAAACGTACAAACACAGAGCTTACCGACTTTTCTTTTTATGAAGCCATAATCTTATATTAACAAATTACAGGTGTCCAGTTCTGGGAAATCATCTTCTTGTTCTTTCCAAGCAATTACTCTAATGGAGCCATTCATAAAACATACTGCTGTTACTAATCACAGCCATGCTGCTTATCAAAGCTAGATGAAGCCCCCTTGCAGGATGACAGCCTTAAATGACAGCAGGATTTACATTTATTTTTGTATACGTAAACTGTATTGTTCTATTGTTTTGTGAACCCCAAGCACACAGCCAAACATTCATCAAGATGTTCTTGTTTTAAATTACTGCATTTTGATCTTACATTTGTCGGTCAACCCTAGAGCCCTGTGGCTAGCAAGGATTTGTTTTGTGAAAAAAGCTTTTGCAATGCATTTCAGGTTGTTTCTTTATCTCTTAAAAACACAGGTGTTAAGAACCAACATTTCATTGGCAGCAGGAATGACTTACCAGCTTGTTAATATTTTAACATAAACATAGGCTTATCACCCGTTTTATGTTAAACATGGTATTTAACAAATTGCACACATAACTGTAACAGTTGATGGATTTCTATGAGCTGAACAAATACCTCTACCTACATTTTGACAAATCAGATTACCCAACAGACCTTCTAACTAATACAGCTCTGGAACAAATTAAGAGACCATTACAGCATTATCTGTTTCTCTGGTTTGACTATTTAGTTTTGTGTTTGCGTAACATTTACATTTTCATATTTAATTTTTTTAATTTTTTATCTATAAACTACTGAGAACATTTCTCTGTGTTGGAATTCACTAGACACTGGAATGGAATGGCTGCCATACATGTGGGGTTTGAGATTTAACCTGTTAAACCCGACAGACCCCGGTACCGGGGCCCTCCCGCAACATCTTGCAGGAAACAGTGTCTGAGGGCATGTTCATTTAATAAACTATGAATGTTTTATATCCATGTAACGGGAAGAAACTCATCTAACTGATCATTTTAATTTACTTTTTTTTTAAAAACCCCGCAATGCTAACGCTGAGCCTCTGAATTAGCAACGAGCGAAAAATGCTAACAGATGACTGCACCGAAATTCACTCACAAAACCTTATTATTTATCTTTGCTGCACATCCAACCCATCGTTTCACATCGTGAGATGACACAGAATCGAAGGGTGCAGACATTATCACTCAATGATACGAACTCGCGGAGATAATAACAAGAACAGACATCAAAACATGTGGCGCGAGGTAGCTAAAAACGCTAAAATGGCTCACCTGTGTCTGTTGTAGTCTGGTCAAAAGTGGTCTTCAATGGCATTAAAACGATAAAAACGCTGCTGAAGTTAATCCATAGGTTAATCCAATGTGTCTGTGTCCCTTTGAAATGATTTCTGATAATCCATAAGCAATAAACCTGCTTTTCCGTTTCTAGAAGTCAGAGCTAGAAATATTTTCACTCTGATGCAAAACTGCGTGCGCGAAGCCCCCACCTTTTTGTTTTAGCATGTGTGTGAGAGGGGAGATTCCCCTTCGATTCTATTGGCTCTAACGGTCAGAAAGAGATGTCAATCACCAAAATCGACCAATGGGTTCCAGAGAAACGGTAAAACCCCCATTTCCACCCAAATCATCTCAGAGGTGGAGTTTTCTTTGCTAAACCTCTCTAAAAAGGTAAAATGTCACTTGTTTTCCATCAATCTTGATACAGGGTACTTATTATATGTTGTACTTTGGATTTATAAAGCTTTTAGTACCTTACCTTACCATCATCCAAGGGTAGTTTTCACTAAAAGTAAAAAAGAATTTTTGGACGGACACTATAATTTACAGTTTTTTACTATGTTCAATCTGAATTTTCTTTAAAATAAAAAACATCTATATTGATTCTGACTTTTTTACATCCAACTCACAGGTTTATCATTACTTTGAGAAAAAAGATTATTAATTTAACCCTTTTAGAAGGGAAGATATGGTCATTTGTTCTGGAAATGTAATTTTTGAGCCTGAGACCTGAAAAACAGGCTCAGGGCTAAACAGGTTAAGAAACATTTGGAGTGGTCTCTTAATTTTATCCAGAGCTGTATATGTGAGTAGCAGATAATTGGAAAATTAACTAAGGGGAATAGGACACTTTCCCGTATTGCTGCCTGTGACCTAAGATTTTCATCGTCATAACTACACTGTAGTTATGTTCGTGTGACCAATAAAAGCCTTGAACCTTGAATAATTGATTTCAACTTATTAAACTAAACAAAAGACCTAAGCAGCAGAGAAACTCAACTTTATCTGGAACTGTATGACTGAATTGTCAAATGCACCCCTTTAACTATCTTTATCATATCCCAAATTATATGGTGAAGTGAAAATGATATAAATGTTTCCTTTAGTCCTATCAGTATTGCCAGTCCGACACTTTCCCCGTGACATCTTCTCTTAGCCGCACCTAGCCATTAGCTCTTAGATACATTATTCTTTATGAGCATTTACCTTCTGCATCTTTAGACGCTGTGAGACACTGAAGGTATTACACCCTTCTGCCTTGACTAGTCACACAGTAAAGTTGATGAAGTTTTACAATGATGAGACGTCTGAAAGCCTCTGAAGCAACTCTCTGTGTAACCATCTGATGATTTCTAAATCAAAGTATAGTAGCCATCAGCCATTCTGGAGCAATGTTTAAGGCACAGCACTCAGCTTAAGTTCCTGTTCAGGATTCTTATCATGAAGTTTATTGAGGTCTCTCTTGCTTTGCAGATGCTCAACAGTGACGATTGTATGTATTGGTTTGCCTCCTGACACCAGGACTGGAAAATAAATAATAACTGCAGGTTGAGAAGTGTGGATTTTATAGCTTAAAAGTTAGTGTGTTTGAGTGTGCTAACATCTATAGAGGCTAAAAATAAAGCAGGACTTTTACTTATTTTCATACTAACAATAATAAAACGGCTTTTAAGGCCCAAATGGCCAAACATTTCCCAGCTAGCGGGGAACGTTCTCACAACTTTGGCTAACATTACCTACAGGTTCTAATAATGTTTTAAAGAAACGTTTTAATCTGATGTTCAAAGAACCTTTTTAGGATGTTTATTATTTCAAATAATGTTCCTATAAGGTTTAAGGTTAACTAAGACATAACGTTTTAACTGCAACATTCAGAGGATGTTTTGAGGATGTTATTAAGGCCTGAGATGACAGAAAGTTATTTTGTAAAAGGTTCCTTTAATGTGATATGTTAACAAAGGTGGAACGTTTTGCCTGCAACATTCTAAGGATGTGTTTTGGGCGTTCTTGGGGTAACACAATAAAGATGTTCTTTATAAAACGTTCCCTCAATGTTACATGATAACAAATGAAGAACATTCTCCAAGAAACATTCTGAAAATGTTTTCAGTATGTTATTCTTTTTTTATAAAACGTTTCTGTGATGGCAAATATTAACACAGTCATGGTCAACGTCAGATTTATTTCTAGAGCGCTTTAAAAAACAAACTTACATTTGTTTGAAAAGGATGTTTTGAAAAATCTGATGTCACCATATTTTCCTTTTGAAAAACAAACAAACAAGCACGTAATTCACAATAAGCTGTAAGCAGATATTGCATGTTTGTGGTGGCATGTGTGAGTTCCCAGCTAGACATTTTTGGTTCTCAAAAAATTCTGAGAATGTTACCATTCATTGTTCTAGGAATGTTTTCAGCGGGACGTTTTATTTTGGTTCCCAGAATGTTCTTCTGAAAGGTAGGATAACATTCTCTAAAAACATTCTTAACATTTTTGGTGATAACTTTCTTAAGATGTATGAGCGCATTGAGACAATGAATAGGACGTATACAAACGAATGTATGCATGCCAATATTCACTCACATGCACTTATAATCACACTAAGGTATGTAGGCCCACAGTATTCATAATATCATTTGTGTAAAATATCCGAAAATAATCACACTTTTTTCTGACTATAAAGGTTGTGTCTCTTATGTAGGTTCTAACTGTTGGATAAGCTATCTGGCTGTGTGTGGTTTGTGAGGGCTGCGTATACAGTAAACAGTGTCCGCTGTTTATGCATATTGGATACAAATCGTTATTGCACCCTTTAGATTTGAGACCGACAAACATATAGAGGAACGGACCGACTGTCACTGCCCGTCCCTGAAACCCCTGTTAGTGTTTGTATGTGTTTGTTTCTACTGTGTGTCTCTCTCTCTCCCCGCCCCCTGCCTGCTGGTCTGCTCGACACGGCTGGGAGCAATCTCCAATCAACCACACCTGCAACCTGCTCATCAGCCACACTATGAAAGCCTGCAGCCTGCACTCATTCCCTGCTGGATTGTTGCCGTGAACGGTTTGTTGCGTGCCGCTCTAGCTTTTTACCAGCATATTCTTTGACAACTTTGCCTGCTTTTGCCTCACACTCATTTTGATGTCTCTCCCAGGAGGAATCCAAGGCCTTCCACACTCCCAAGACCAGCCAGGCCTCTCTACCCACCCTGGAACAACTGTTTCCCACTGCCGCCATAACCAACCTCCACTCCCAGCTCCCCTTTTCTAATAAACAAATGTTACTTTCACCAACTGATTCCGAGTCATCCTTTTACATGTGTTAATAGTCAAATTCCAATAGTTAAGTAAACTATCATAATCATCCTAATGACCACAGTGGTCAGTCCACTTACCCAGGAATTTTGAGTTGAACAATTACAGGAATAGTATGTCTTTATGTTCTAATAATGTAAACATATTTTAGTAAATTGTTACCAAAGAACATTTGCATCATTTTTTAACATAAACCATGTTATCCTTCTCTAAAATAATAACATTCTGGCAAAAATCTAACTTGCAGCTGGAAATGTTTTAAGAACAGCAGGGCATAATGTTCTAACAATGTTATCAAAAACATTTTAAGAATGTTTTTAGAGAACGTTATCCTACCTTTAAGAACAACATTCTGGGAACCAAAATAAAACCTTCTGCTGAAAACGTTTTAGGAATAGTAGGGCATCATGTTCTAACAATGTTATCAAAAACATTTTAGGAAGGTTATCACCAAACATTTTAAGACTGTTTTTAAAGAACGTTATCCTACCTTTCAGAAGAACATTCTGGAAACCAAAATAAAACCTCCCGCTGACAACGTTTTAATTATAGTAGGGCATAATGTTCTAACAATGTTATCAAAAACATTTGAAGAAGGTTATCACCAAACATTTTAAGAATGTTTTCAGAGAACGTTATCCTACTTTTCAGAAGAGCGTTCTGGGAACCTAACAAAAACTTCCCGCTGAAAACCTTCCTAGAACATTGACTGTAACATTCTCAGAATGTTTTTAGAACCAAACATTTCTAGCTGGGTAATTGTTGGCTCATCAATCAGGATGTTAGCACTATAAAAAGACCACAGGTGAGTACTTTCTTACAGCAACAATGGTGCATCACACTTAGAGAGATCCGAAGCATAGTAACTATGTGCTGAGATGCATGTTGCACAATGTTATTTTTGAATAAAATGTGATTTTTGTTCAACAACTCATTTGTATTTCTTCATTTACTGTATTTCTGTATAAGCAAGCAATCTTTCTCTGCATAACCCTCTACGTACAGAGATAGCCCATAAAAGATGAAAGTGCTTTAGATTATGCTCAGCAGTGTGTAGTTGGGTGGTCAAACCATCTAGTATTAAGAATGAAGTGTGTTATATTTGGTGTGTTTAGGTAGTTTTGAGTGCAGTTCTTCATTTAGCAGGAGAAATTAGGTGTTTTGCACGTTGGGTGTGTGGTTTTGTGAATTGTGTTTAGTGTTCTGAGAAACTGAGCAAATAAAAATAAAAAGTGTGTTAGCAATCGAGAAAAACTGTAACAGAACTGTAAACAGATTTTCTTTTTCTTTATGGATGTTTTACAAATCATTCCCCTTTTAAACTCTATTCTTGTTTTACTGCCATATAGTAGATTTCATAACTGTTTTTCCTTTATTCTCTTATTTTTATAATAATAATAATAATAATAATACATTTATTTTGGGGGGCGCCTTTCATAACACCCAAGGACACCTTACAGGGCATAGGGGCAATATAGGGAACAATTAAAACAGTGGATTTAGTGAAGTGAAGTATCAGCGTAAGACAAGACAAACAACAGGAAATGGACTATAGAAGGACGCAAAAGGACACAGGGTACAGGTTATACAGAAAATGCCAGTTTGATAATTTGATAATGATCCGTGTGCCGCGGAGATAATCTTTTGAATAATTTGTGACCAAACCGTTTGAGACCCACTGAGATAACTTAGACTAAAGTTAACTATCTAAACACTCAGAGAGTCCTTTGTTTAGCTCACTGAGCCTCTCAGTCTGTCAGGAGAGGACTCTCCTCCAGCTTGTTGTGGAAACAGCTCCTTATGTCCGTTAGTGCAGCTAGCTAACCAGATGCTAACAACACTGTCCCTGCTGGCACCGGTCCCCCTCTCTCCCTCTCTCTCTCTCTCTCTCTCTCTATCACACTAAATGCGCTATCGCTACACACACACAGAGCCGAGTTTGAATGACACAAGCACACGTTTATTTCCATGCAACTCTCTGATTGGTCTCTGTTGCATTCACTGAACACGGGAAATTACAGTTCTGCCGTCCTCTCTTGTGTCATGATGAGGTTCACGTAAATCACGGTTAATGTATTATATATTATAATCAGCGGGGAGGATCTCAGCCTGCCGTCACTGACGTTAAACCAGAAAACATCAGCCGTTAGCTGTTAGCACACAGAGCTCACAGCTCCTCATATCTGTTCAGAAACTGGACAAAAGTTAAACAAGTACAAACCACAGACTGTCTGTGTCATGGTGAATACAGTCGCTGGTTTATTTATGTATGTAGGCCGTTGTTATGAATGTGGAATGAGCATATACAACGTTAGCTTAGCCTGGTCGACCCGATCTTCATTCAGAAAACAAGCATTTTAAAAGGTTTTTCACCTGCCGTCTTGTCTGCAGACTTGTCAAGCATTAATTCATGTTTTTACTAACCGGTATCAGTATGTTGTTACTTCGGCATCATTTAGAAACGTGTATTACAATTTAATCCCGGTAAAATATGTTCATTTTGTTTTAGTTGTAGCTCCCGAGCCAGCGCCTCTTGTTTGAATGATGCGAGTAAACACAGCTGGCAGCCACGGTGAAACTCGAGCGTTATTACCAAGCATTTTAAGAATGTTTTTATAGAAAGTTATCCTACCTTTCAGAAGAACATTCTGGGAACCAAAGTAAAACGTCCCGCTGAAAACGTTTTAAGAACAGTAGGGCATAATGTTCTAACAATGTTATCAAAAACATTTTACAGTAAGAAGGTTATCAAAAACATCTTAAGAATGTTTTTAGAGAACGTTATCCTACCTTTCAGAAGAACATTCTGGGAACCAAAATAAAACGTCCAGCTGAAAACCTTTTAAGAATAGTAGGGCATAATGTTCGAACAATGTTATCAAAAACATCTTAAGAAGGTTATCACCAAACATTTTAAGAATGTTTTTAGAGAACGTTATCCTAACGTTCAGAAGAACATTCTGGGAACCAAAATAAATCTTCCCGCTGAAAACATTCCTAGAACAGTTAATGGTAACATTCTCAGAATGTTACCATTTAAAATTCAAACTTTCTGTAGTATTTGCACGTGGCAACTATGTGATTAAGGTAAACGACAGATTTTGGTTATTGTAAATAATCTAGGTTAAGGTATGGCTATAACCAGGCCACTTAAAAGCTTGACGCTACGGACAGATGGTGCGGTTAATGAAGAAATGCAGATCTGTGGCTCCTCCTCAACAAAGCAAACATGCTAGTAAACTTTCGGCAGCAGCATCAGTTTCCGAACAAAATGGAAGGGATAATTGGCAAACCAGTTGAAGGAGGCTGGACGAGCCTAATCCAATTTGGAAGGAGGACCCATCCTACCCAATTCTGTCTTTTTTTAACATATGCCAGTTAAAAATTGGCATGTGAACCTTAAAGGAGCAGTAGGTAAGTTTGAGAAACCGCCTCGGGTGCACAAAAATTCCAAAGTACACAACCGAAAAGAATCCGCCCCTTCCTTCAGACTTCCTACAGAGCACCTCCTCCAACACACATGAACGCGCACACGATCATGATAATGAATGTAAAACAAATGTATAACACAGTTATTGTCAGTGCTTATATTTTTTAAGCTAGCATGTTTGTTTTGTGAAAATGTATTACAAATGTTACGTCTGGCTGGCGAGAGCAGGCTGCGCCGGTAACGTTACATATCAGCTCGGTGTGCTCCGTAAATAGTCGCCATAGTTGAAAAGCAACTCCGATATAGACTCTGGTTTGACTTCTCCTAGTTTCCACTTTATTTTTCTTCATAATTTGCTCCATTACAGTTTTTCTTTTGCGACCGGTAGACAATGTTGAAGAAAACTCTGCCATGTTGAACCTGCCCTGCAGCGGCTGCTGCTGCTGCTGCTGCTGCTGCTGCTGCTGCTGCTGCTGCTGCTGGCGACTGAGCAACAGCTGACGGGAAACACGCCCAATGACGGCACGAGTGTGTGTGTGTGTGTGTGTGTGTGTGTGTGTGTGTGTGTGTGTGTGTGTGTGTGTGCACGAGATTGAAGGCTGACAGACAGGTCGGCCAACCAGTTATTTTAGCCGGCCCGGCTAAAATAATTGGTCGTAGTTTTTACAGTATTACGGCTTCCACAGATGAATTTTTGTATGGATTTTTTTTTCAAAGCACTTAGAATATGCATTGCTATCAGGATATTAAGAGCATTCCATGGAATATAACAACAAGTGTATCTTGAGCCGGTTTCTCAAACTTACCTACCCCTCCTTTAATACATTTAATTTAGCTGATGCTTTTATCCAAAGTGACTTACAATTACCAATGACAGGGACATTCTCCCTGGAGTAACTGAGGGCTAAGTACCTTACTCAAGGGCACACTGGTGGTGGTGTTCCAGGCGGGATTTGAACTCACAACTTTCCAATCTTCAGCCCACCTCACTATCCATTAGACCACCACTACCACTTTATTACCCTCTTTAATGGCTGACTTGTTGGAAACAGTGACAGCTGATAGCGCTAAAGCCGGCTAGCATAGTGGTCAGAACAATGGCTATCCCCTGTGAAGGACATTTTAAGGACACAGAAGATCAAGTGGTAAGCTGAACAGCTGAAGGATGAGAGCTGGGTCCAGATGTATGGAGAATAAGAGATATAAATCTCTCCCCTCTCGGCATGGGCAACTGGCTGAATGGACAAGCTAATGCCGGGTGTAATATGTGGAGTGTAGTTAAATGGGCTTTATGGAAACATACCGGCACCAGGATATACCTGATAAAAACGTTTCCATCAGTGGCTTCCTCAATGGCTTCCGGACTGTTCGTGCAACATTTCCGTCAACAGCGTTTCATCATGGGCAATTTAAGATCACTGGCTGAATGGACGAACTAATGCTGTTGGTCATGAGTCAGATGGATTATGTGGAGTGTAATTGAATGTGCTTTACGGAATAATAGCGGCACCAGGATATATCTGAAAACAACGTTTCCATCCATGGCTTCCGGACTGTTCGGGCAACGCTTCCATCAACAGCGTTTCCATCAACGTTTTCATCCACAATGTTTCCTTTGATGGCTTCCGAACTGTTCAGGCCAACAGGGATTACAGAATTATTGTTATTATAGGCTATACAAACAAATACAAATCAGAAACAGAAGTAACAGTAATTTTCTTCCTTCAAAATCCAATTAATATAGCAGATACGTAGCATTTCTCCCCTAGGTAAATATAGCAATCAAACCTTTCATGTTAACAACCTCCAATTTATCATGGATTGGATATATCTCACTCCTCCTTTTTTTCTAATGCAAAAACGTTATTGTTTTTCTCAGCGGAAAGATCATTTTAACAAATATGTTCCATCTAGTATTCTGAATTTGGAAAATATTGACTGTTGTGCAGGGAGCGGTTTGGATGCAATGACAAATATTGCGTGTCAAAATGCACAGGGAGCAGCTATATTGTGCCTTTCCCTATTAAATCTGTCAGGCATAATTGGTTTCCTAACAGATAAAAAACATAAAACGGTGGGGAAGACAGTGTTCTCAGCTCATTACCATCCCAGCTCTGCAATTTTGACACTGCAGCAACACTTAAAGAACTATTAGGTCATTAAATGGAATGTGTTTACAGTCCAAGCTCCATCTACCACCTTTAAACTTGCGGTGTCTTTGGTGTCCTCCCTCTCGGCTCCTATTTTGCACCCTAATTCACCTGTGACACCCGTTGACACTCTTTCTGCACCTTCCCCTAAAGATTATAGAAAGGACAGGCCATTCGGTTACTGCAGATTGTTCCTCAGGAGCTATCAGCCAAAGGACAGCTGTGTTTCTCAGTTACAACCAAAGCCTGGCAAAGGCTTCAGAAAACACTCCAAACACTGTCTTTGTTGTAGAGACACAGCTACCGTGCATCCTGCATATGTGCTAAAGATGCAGGATGCAAACTGTTTTACATCTGGCAATGAATTACGAGGGTTATTGTTTTCAGTTATATGTGGCTGTTTGCAGAAACATGTTTACCACATTTTAAAAGTCGCACCGATTTATTTTGCAAAATGTAGACAGTTATCCTTTAGCCCAAGGATCAGCTGACATGTTGGTGGTTATCTGGTTATGGAAATTCTGCCATTCGACGATCAATACAACTCACATTGGTTGCCATAAACGTTTAGACTTTCAATCCTGTTGCTTACAACATTTGTTTTAATGTATACTGCAAATTGCTCTGCCAAATATGAGCTGTGTAATGCCTTATAATGTCTCTTTCAATCCAGTAGGTGTGACATTATCTGATTACACAGAAGTCCCATAGCTTGTCTTGTTGTTCAGATCAGTGTTGACTTGTTCAGTATTCAACCAACATCAACCAACCTGCATCAACCAATCATACGCGTAAAACAATTGATAACAAAGTAGTTACTAGAAGTTGATATAGTAAAGGAATACAATTACTTTTACAGTTTTTTCGATTGAATTGCTTGCTATGAAAATTATCTGACATGTTAATTAAAACATGGCTACATTTTTTTCCATTTAAACTATATTGGAATAAATGTGTATTACGGGACAGCGTTGGATAATTGCTGTTTTATAAAATACTTGAGTTCATCAAACAGAAACTATTTAACATTGATTACATATTGATCTATCTGTTGTAATTGATTGAATATTCATTATAGTTGAGATTGGAGTTTGAAAAAACTATCCTTTTACAAAGAAAATCTTTGCATAAGAATAGCGAATAAAGCTTGCCTTAGTTTTGACACATCAGCATTGGTATCACTGATGCATTATCTGTTGGTTAACAGTTGACTTGTAACATACAATTTATTCATACACGCCCATATATTCTCATATTCAAGTGTACAAGATGGGCTCCTCTAACTCCTCCTCATGTGATTTATGTTTTGGTTTTAGGGGGATGACTTCTCCCAGCATAATCTGGGACACTAATTTTATCAATAAATTATCAATTTCTCGACGTAGAGTCTGTGACTACACTCTTTAAATTATGAACATTACCAACACCCAAGAGTCTCAGGGAGTTGGATTTGTTTCCCAAAGCCCTTTATCTTCATCCCATATTTCCACTTCTCAACCTTGATCCCAGACAACATGTTTTTCTTCACTTGGAGAGGACTGAGGATTGTACCTCACACTAACTGTAGCTAAATCTACACCACAGCGACAACAGCACAAAACACAAGTTGTTAGTAGTAACATGTGTTCTCAGCGTCACAGAGAGAAATAACATCCTGCCTAAGGGTTCTAGTTTTGTTTAAGGCAGAAACATAGACAGAACATACAGCAAAAGAAAAGCCAAAAATGACCATGTGCTGTTCTAATTTCTGAAGATATTTTTCTACTCTTTTTCCGCTTGGCTGGTATTGTGTTGAGATGATGCTGGCTCCATGAAGGAGCAGATGCCTCTGATAAGCTGCCATCACTCCTCTGTGGCGTCACACAAGCATATTCCTGCTTCCTCCCATGGGTGATCAGACGTCCAACATTATCTTCTGCCAGTTTTGTGCATGAGTGTCTGTGTGTGTAGCAGGGAGTGATAAACAGGCAGATTAAGGACAACATGTGACAATAAAATAGATGATGCATGAGGAAGAGAGAAAGAAGTCTGTGTGAGGAGAGAGTTGAGAGAGCTGTCACACTTCCTCTCTGTCCGCTGGGACACAGACTCAGTTTATATGACACCGTCAGGCCGTCGGGCAGACAGGATCCTTGCGAGACCAGTCCAGAAGATTAAAGCAGGACAGCTGGCTTTGATGCAGGCTCTGCTCGGTGGTGAGTGGGGTGGAGTGGGGTGGAGAGCTGGCTTGTTGTTCTGCCCGGTGCTCCAGCCTCTTTTTCCCTGTCTGCAGAAACAGCTGCTCATCCATTGGCTGGACACAGAACCATGTTCATAATCAGAGTCTGGTTTCACATACAGGCAAAATATCAAGTCCTGCTGAAAAAGAAACATCAGTCTGGCATAAAGTCATTTTAAAGGATACAACTAGAGCACATGAAATTCAGCTGATGCTTTTATCCAAAGCCACTGACACACACTTCAATACTATTGGCAATGACTACAGGAGACATTTTGGGCTTGCCCAAGGACACTTCAGCATGGTCAATGCAGGGGCTGCAGATCAAACTACTGACTTTCTGAATGATAAATGTCCATTTTCCCTCTGTGCCACATTCACACCCTAAGTTAACACTATCAACACTAAAGGGGGAAAAAGGCAATTGTTTTAATTAAAACGCAGAGGCAATTGAAAATCATAAATATAAGGCATATCATTTGATAAAAACAGCAGTTAAATACACACTTACTGTATGAGGAAAACGATCACAATTAAAGTACAAAGAATTACATGTAGTGCATTTATGTTTCGATATAGCGCAGGTAGGCCATTATTGTGGGTGGTGGTTGGACCTTGTTTTTTATTTTGTCCTTGAGCAAGACCACGAAGCCTGAAATTGCTTTGGATGTGTCCACATGTGAGGATACATACAGTTTCGATGCGGACCTGTGCAGCTATAACCAAGCTATAGTAAGACCAACCCACTCTCTTCAGTCTGCGTACAAATGACAAGACTTTACACATTGGAAATGCGTGCAATAGATAAGCAGAAGTCCGATTTTGCGTGCATATGATACGCTAAACATTCCCATTGAGTTCTGAGGCCGAGTTTTGCATGCGGTTGCAACCTGGTATCACGGCAAGACGTGAACATGTGACGATTTACCAAGCTGGGAGACGTGAAGATGTCACGATTTGTTGTTGCCCCAGCTGGTCGACACCTCTTTTAGCAGAAACAAAGGCTATATTATGTATTAAATCGATGTTAATATGACAAAATACATCCGTTATAAACAATACCGGAAACAGATAGGCAAGATCCTCAGCTCTGTGATTGGATGGTTTAGCCGCAATGCACGTTGGGATATGGTGTTAATGCGATGTGAAATCCGAACAAATAAAAAAATAATTAAAAGAATACTTTATTCCGAGTGTGCTTGCTTTTCTCTTTGAAAGTCATCACATAACGGCATTGTAATACACGGTTCGGCTGCATTAAATATTACATATCAGCCGTAGTTCTCTATTTATAGAGCCCTGATGAGAAGACTTCTAGACAAACAGGAAGAACTGCCGCCAAAACTGAAAGCGTGACGTGGATCATAAATATATCAGCAATTAACTTACTTACTTACATTTATTTTCTCACAATACGTCTCCTTGCAGTATCAACACTAATTCGGCTGACTTTTATATTTGATCCAATTGGTAGATAGGCTGTATTTACACTATAACGGTGCACAGCTGATAGAAAGGGACACCTAGTGGTTAAAGCACGTTATTGCATTTCATTGTTTTTATTATTAGATATTAATAGGAGGATGTGCAAAACAGACAAACTAATAAGGCTTTATTTAAACATTAAAGAATACTTTAGGTTAAGGTCTTTTGAATAAGAAAACATGCTTTGGGGGTATCCATCTACAGATAAATATTAAGCCTGACAAAGTACTTAAGGTCTAATATATTGCTTTCCTGCAATGTTAACTATGTTGAAGCATTTATTTTTAACTGATATTATACGAATAGTATAAGAAATGTGCAGAATATGACAGTTTAATGGTGGAGGTATACACACATATTGATAGATGTCTTGTAATGCACTGTTGAGGAACCTGTGACCCAAGTTTTTCATTCACTGCATAACTACACCGTAGTTGTGTATATGATATGTCAATAAACCTTAGAAAATCTTTAAATCTTGAAAGGGATGTGCAAAATAGTCATTATATACAGTCTTTAATTAACTATTAGTAGAGAATAATGAGTAATGAATATACTTTATAGAGATCTGCAGATAAATGTTTAGTCTTCTCAAGCACCAACTATCAAATATCTCTCCTGATTGTTGGCACTTGACAATCACCTTTCCCTGAATTTTACTCAGGTGTAACTAAAGTCTGCTTTAAGGGTTGTTTATATTTCACATCATTAATCAGAATCTGCAAAGTAACTAAGATAAATGTAGTGGAGTAAAAACACCAGGTTAACCTCTGAATCATATCGCATTAACACCATATCCCTACGTGCATTGCGGCTAAAACATCCCCAAGCTTCAAGCTGAGGATCTTGGGTTCAGTGGGTTTGTGGTGTCTGTTTCTGGTGACTTTATTTACGGCAAAAAGCATGCTAAAAAGCCCAAGATTATAGAATTAAACGAATAAATAAAAACAAGGATAATTGTGTGTTATTTTTGAGTAAATAACAGTGTGTTATTTCGAAAATAACAAATTAGAAGGAAAACATTTTTTGAATTATTTCATTATTCTGAGGCTCTGAGCCACATTTTTTTCCCTCACAGACGGCAAAAAAAGTCAGACATTATACGATTTAAAATAAAAACAATAATCGTGGCTTGGTATTGAATAAGAACATGTTTTTATGAACCACACAGCTTCCGGTCTACCAAGAACCGACCGGACAAAAAGAAGTGGTGCATGCACGAAACGTGGCGTATCATATGCACACAAAACCCGGCCTCAGATCTCAATGGGAATGGTTAGCGTATCATATGCACGCAAAATCGGACTTCTGCGTATCTATTGCACGCATTTCCAATGTGTAAAGTCGTGTCATTTGTACGCAGACTGAAGAGAGTGGGTTGAGTAAGACAATGCCTACATTTATAGCAAGGAATAGCTGTTAGCTGGATTATTTGAGAGAGAAGATGGTAAGGACTTGTTTGTATCATCCTTTAAATGGCTTTACTTACAATCAGATTTCTAATATTGATATCTAATTTGCTGTAGAAAAAGTGAGTGAGAGTTGGAGATATGTGTGCCAGGAAGAGTTTCTTTTTTAATGCAGAAAGCACAGCTGAGTGGTATCTAAAAGATGTTCAATGTCATTGCTCAATATTTAGCTGATCCTGACAATGTTGTTAACCTAACCCTCATGCAAGACTTGAGATAACACTTTGTTAGACAAAACAGGCCCCATCAATGGACTAGTACAAAAAAAAAAACCGTTCCATAATATTGTACTTACAGAATAATAACAATCTGAGCCAGTCAATGAAAACATTTTTAGTGGACATTCACAGACGGTGCCAAATTGCCCAATAGTACTGCCGGCTAACGCACTCTCACTGGACTCAAAACTTTTGGACCCCATCAGTCACTCAAAATCATGGGAACGTAGGGTTCAGGTTGAAAAATACCCAATGGTTACCCATAAAGTGCTTGTTTTGTTGTACAGCATTTATGTTACCCTTATGAAACACCTGTTGCTTAACACCTGCTGTATACATTTTCTGAGACCTTGATTTATTTGTTCTCAGGCCAGAGCACGATGACTGACATGCATGCTGGTTATACGGTGCACTTTGCTGCTAATGGTTTCTCACAATACATCTAATGCACGGGGGGTGGTATAGAGCTAATCAACAAGACTGCAAGCAAAGGCAAGGAAAAACCAGACACTAGAAAATGAATGTAAACAATTATGGTTTGAAGCTTCCTTCTTTTTTATCTGCAAATGTTTTTATGTAGCACATTTCTCAAAGGATACACTCAATATGTTCTGGTGAGAAACACTGAATGTAAAGAGACACTTTGTTTGTTTATAAGAAAGCCCTCAGGCACCTTTAAGTACATTTATAAAACATTCTTTGTCTTAACTGCCTCTTAAGAGCCATGAGCATGCGTGATAAACTAATGTACATCTTTATTGACTAAGAAGTGCTTGTGAAAAATTAGGAAGGCATAACATCTCATTACACTTTCATAGTGTTCACATAATTCTGAGATGTCTCTCTTTACTAACCCTGGGGGAAAATAGTCATTATACATCAGAGTGTGACAGTCTTCTTTCCAAACCATTCATTATCGTAGGTGAGGGATAATTCTCTATGTTTGGTTATTGCATCACTTTGTTTACTCCGTTTTTTTACGGTGCATAATGAGCTTCTCTAGAGGACAGGAAGCTTCTGTGCATATGCCAAAGATGAATACAACTTCGGAAATATCAGTGCCTGATAAATTCCTATGCTGTCCCTGAAAGCATGAGTCACCCCAAAATGATCTGCAGGATACATATTAATGAATGATGCTTGGAGGATAAAATAACACTGAAATGTGTCATCATGCAGTGATAAAATCAACTATTTCTCGTGGATAACAGTATCTTACAGGACGAAATCAAGACAGGAAGACATAGTGTGATGGCCAGAAGCTGGATATTTTTGGATCACCAGGAGATCATTGTAGCACAATATTGCAGGAAGAATGAATCACGCTTTCTTTGCCAGCAGTGTTTATTTGTGTGCTCTGTCTCACTGTTGATGATCTTTAGGGGCATTGAAGTCTGAGAAAATTAAGGCCATCAACGCATTTGTCATGCAGAGTGGCTGATTGCAGAATTCCCACATCAGGGAGCAGAGTCCATTATCATCAGTTATACACAGATATGTGCCGCAGAGAGTCAAGGATGACAGAGCGAGGGGAGAGCAGGAGACAGAGAGAGAAAGAGGAGACGAGCTAGGTAAAACACAAAAGAATGAGAAAAGAGAGCTCAATAAAGTCGGAGAGATTGAAAAGAGAATGCACAGACACACGGGGAGGGAGAAGGGGCAAAGGGAGGGTGAGGGGGAAAGTGAGAACAAGAGCGAGCTATTGATTGTCACCCCGTGCACCTGATGTACTGAAAGAAAAAAGCACCAGTGAACATCAGACGCCATTATTTGGGAGGAAACTGGTGGGTTCCCTGACTCATCTGTCATCCACCATTTCCTCCACCATACATCGAAATGCAGCACTTCTCAGAGTGTGATTCATTTGAAGCGAACAACATGCAAAATAAATGATTGTGAACTGGAAATTGCAAGTTTCAATCACTTGTACACAGAGGAAGACAAGACTTTTTCAGTTCTCATTCATAACACTCCGTTCGATGTCTCATTATGGGATGCGCCTCAACGCGTATGCAAACAGAAGCATCAATCTCATTACGCCAATCCTGATTGGCTGGCGATCTTGACGTCTACGTCAGGGAATCCACCCACCCTTTAATTAGCTTGCACTACGTCGAAGCGTCATTCAAACACCTCTTCTCGCTTCGGAGCACATCTCAAAAATATCAGTAGCCGGTAGGGGTGTAACGGTATCCGTACCCGTCCCGTACCGTCACGGTTCGGACGTCACGGTTCGGCACATGCAGTCACACGGCGAATACGCCTTTTTTTACGAGTGGGAAACAAGTCTGTCACTCAGGGCAGTAATACACTATATATAATCCAGGGGGCGGTATTGCGCCGAAAAGCCAGCCGCCCGTAAATAAGAAGAAAACACAACAAAACGAACACAATACATGAAGAAGAAAAGTTAGCAGCTATGGCGAGTTCAGATAACACACAGGAGCTAGAACCCACCTGCTTCTTTTAAATCAGCTGTGTGGGAACATTTCGGGTTCCCTGTGGACTACAATAACGATGGGGAGCGAGTTGTGGATCGGACGAGGGCGGTGTGTCGCCGTTGTTTCAGCGGTGCGGTATGCTAGTGGTAACACGTCAAACATGCTCCATCACATCCGAGTCAGTCTCAGTCCCCAGCGAGAGGGTTTTCTCGACGGCAGGTGACATAGTTACCGCCAACAGATCTGCCCTCACTACTGACAACGTAGACAAACTCATCTTTTTGAAGAAAAACTTGAAAATAGAGTAAAGCTTGAGTACCTTTAGTTAGGCATAATGGCCTCACACACTCACAAGTTAATTACACATGTTAGACATTGCTCCTAAAGGTACAGATTTTATTTTGTTTTATATTTATCATTGTATTTATTTAATATTTTGACATCAGGAGATGTTATACAGTTCTGTATTGCCTTTTATTGATTGTGATTGAAACACTTTCTTATTATTTATTTTAATATTTTCAAGACATTCTTTTTAGTTGTACAGCTTATTGAACCTTTTTGTTTGACATCAGCCATTATAAATAATATGGCCATCTGAGTGTGTGTTACTGTTTGTGGTTTGTTTTTAACTGTGTAGTACAGTTAATGATTCCAAATGTTAGAGTTCCTTATTTTCATACCAAAACTTGCACTACTGTTAAAAATAAATAACAGCAAAAAAAAATTATGCATTTGGGACTTTTTTTTTGCTTTTCCTTGTTGTACCGAAACCGTACCGAACCGTGACCCCCAAACCGAGGTATGAACCAAACCGTGACTTCTGTGAACCGTTACACCCCTAGTAGCCGGGCTAGCTTAACTGTCCACAGACTGAACCACAAGCTAACTTTCGGTCGACGGGCGCTTGCTGGCTACTTTTGCTTTGCAAGAAGATTGAATTAAATATTAACACACCAGTTCATTTATTTATTTCGAAATAACGGTAAGGTTTGATTTTTTCTTCAAACGGTAACGTACCTGTTACTAGTTTATCCCTCCACACCGACACCACGGTGAGCGAGGACGGATTCTTCTCTCCCTCACACCAGAGGAGACGGAGATAAAACATATTAACACACCAGTTAATACTATAAAATCTGCACGCCGTTTTTTTCCTTTCGGAATAACGATAAGGTTTTGATTTTTTCCTTCAAACGATAACATACCTGTTACTAGTTTGCCCCTCCACGCCGACACCCCGGTAAACGAGGATGGATCCTTCTCTCCCTCACACCAGAGGAGACGGAGGCTCGGAGACTCGGCTCGGAGACTCGGCTCGGAGACTAAGATTTCGAGCACGGACTCACACCAGGTCTGCTCGTCCTGCCTTGGGCTGGAACACGCCCAGGAGGCTATCGATGCCCCCGGTTCCGCCCTTTCAGCAACAAGGCCCCAATCCAGGGTGCCTCCTCTTTGGACTTTGAGGGCTAAAGCTCGGTCTGCTCCGCATGCCGCCCATGGAGCCGCTGGTGGCAGCCCACCTCCAACCGCGGCTGGCTTCGGCACCGAGCAGGAACCCCACGCTGCCGGCAAAGGCAGACCGTTTCCAGTCAGCAATGACCGAACGTGCCTATAAAGCCGCAGCTTTGTCCGCCAGGGCGCTCAATGTCTCCTCGCTGCTGACCGCCTACCAGGCGGAGCTCTGCGAGGACATGACGAACAAACCTGAGCCTGCCGTGTGGGATGAAATCACAGCGATCACGGACATTTGCCTCCGTGTGCAGCGCTGTGCAGTCCAAGCCACGGGCAAAACGCTGGGGATAATGGTGGTACAGGAGAGAGCCAGGTGGCTTAACCTGACGAACCTTCCAGACCGGGAAAAAGAGGACGTCTTGGACATGCCTATTGTTCCCGAGGGCATATTTGGCACCGCTCTGGCTTCGATGCAACAGCGGTGTGAATCCAAAAAGAAGGAGGATGAGGCTCTCCGGCTTTGTCTTCCCCAAAGGGTCCAGCCGCCACCTTCAACGGCCCCGCGGCAGTCCTTCGCTCAGGCTGCCTCACATCCTGCCCGTTTCAAGATCCCGAAACAGCAGAGGCCACAGCCCGCCCCAGGTCTCCAGCCCAGACACGAGGCGAGGACGAGCTGGCCAAGAAAGTCTCCGGTTCCGGCAGCAGCCGCTCAGGCACAGCCGGCCCAGACTTTCAGCCATCAGGCGAGGAAGAAGAAAAGAGCGGCCTGACAGCCTCCTCTCCTCTCCTCGATAAAAGAGCTGGAAGTTCCCTGTTCTCCAGCTCCAGAACACGTTCCAGTGTTTCCGGGGTGCAACATTGCCCCCATCTTCCCGCCGCTTCGAGTGATGTCAGAACGTCATCCTGAAGTTCGCGCCATGAGGGAAATGGACTTAACATCAAAGACAGCAAGCTCCGCTGCCCGTTCAAGTCACACAAACACATGTCATCATTGTTGTTTCATAATAAATCATTTTCCACTGTCGTAAAGAGACTTAAAGCCAAGAGCGCAGTCAATAAAAATGAAAATAAAAACAATAAAAAACAATAAACAGTCTGATATCTTCTGAGAGCGGCTGCTGCCTCTCTCAGAAGGCGGACGATGGACGGGACTGTGAAGGAATCACCGCCACGCGCATGCGCAGTGTCGACCCTGCCTTTGTACCTAAGGTGGTTGGCTCATGTACCCCCATTGACCTTGAGGCATTTCCTCCGCCGCTGTGTTCCTCTAAGGAACAGCGGCCGAATTTGCTGTGCCCAGTCCGTGCTTTACGCACCTATATGGACAGGTCAAAAGACTTTCGATGCAATGACCAACTCCTTGTATCCTGGGCTAACCCTCATAAGGGCAAGCCCGTTACCAGGCAACGGCTCTCCCACTGGATTGTGGAAGCGATTGCTCTGGCTTATACAAGTCATGGTTTGCAGGCACCAACGGGCCTGCGTGCTCATTCTACTCGTGGATTGGCTACATCCTGGGCTTTGTTCAAGGGTGTTTCCATCCAAGACATTTGTGCAGCACCGAGCTGGTCCTCACCGTTCACTTTTGTCCGTTTTTACAGGCAAGATGTCTCTGCTCCAAGTGTGGCCCGCACAGTGCTAGGCCCCGTGTTGGGACAGGGTTCTACCTGTTAAGTTCTGGTTGTTTTGGTGATTTTCGAGATAAGCATGTCTAGCAATACGGGAGTTTCAATATCCCATAGTGAGACATTGAACGGAGTGTTATGAATGAGAACTATAGGTTACTTACGTAACCCCAGTTCTCAGAGTAACATGAAGTGAGATGTCTCACCAGACGGCCCTTCTTGCTGAGGCGAAGCGAGAAGAGGTGCTTATTTTGAATGACGCTGCGACGTAGCGCAAGCTACTTAAAGGGTGGGTGGATTCCCTGACGTAGACGTCAAGATCACCAGCCAATCAGGATTGGCGTAATGAGATTGATGCTTCTGTTTGCATACGCGTTGAGGCGCATCCCATAGTGAGACATCTCACTTCATGTTACTCTGAGAACTGGGGTTACGTAAGTAACCTATAGGTATTAAAGGTCCCATGTCATGCTTTTCCGGTTATTACCATTACATTGCACAATATACATCTATTCTAGTATACTTGGCCAAGACATGGGACCTTTAAAGTCATTAAAAAAAGAGCCCTTTGAAGTGTTCTGAGTTGGAGTTATATTGAAAGGTATAAACCAGATTATCAATATCAAATTCTTGATGAGCCATTTCAAATCAACAATGGTCAGGTACATACTCTTTACACTTGGATATATTTTGATGGTAAGCTATTCCAATAATTGCAACCTTTAGAACAGTGACTGTGATTTCTGACATAACTCACCCAGGTGTTTCTTACAACGAATCCTCCAAGAAAACATTAGTGGAAACTGTTGTGAAAGAAGACAGGTTTAAAATGACACAGATCTTTCTGTATTCGTCCCCATCCACAAAGCCTGCAAACCATTTTCTTTTAACCCAGGCCCCTTGCTTCCGGACAGTTGAGGAACTTATGGCATTGAAAAGGGCTGATAAGTACTGGCATGTAGATTTACCTCAACCTGATAGTTGTAATTTCATGATTTTGCCACTACCGCAAAATGTTCTTCAAAGCCAAGCGCTGTACTGGGGGCTTACCACTAGCCTCTAAAAGTCGCCATCGTTTTGACGAACAGTTGGCTCTCAAGGTAGGTCACACACAACGAAATCATGTGAGTAATGTGCCTAAAGGCAAAAATACAGGTTAGGAAATGTAGTTAATGAACATTATTCTAGATAGCGCACCTGGCCAATAATTAAACTGCTTTGATTGAAGAGTTTTTGCAGTTCAATGAGACATAACTTTCTTCCCTTACAACTTTCATGCATATTATATGAGTAGATGAGTTCGGACTGAAAAAGTTCAATATTTGGAACAAGTACATTTTTAACTAGAAAGTGTACAATATCTGAAAATATATTCTATAAATCCATACAACATATCTGACTTAATTTGGGTAAGCTTAAATATCTCATATTGATCTAATTATAATTATGTATTCCTGTTATACAAATTCATTCAAGTTCAAGTTACAGAGGATGAACTAACGCTATTACAATTTCATGGAACTTGTTGACAAAATACATTGTATTAAGTCAATGTTTTCATTTTTGAGTGCAGGCTTGTATCTATTAATTTAAAATGTAATTTACTTAATAAACCCTCAACAAACATTTCATATGTTTCCCCTCAAATGTGGAGTGTTTATGTCCGTCAAACTCTGCAGAAATGAAATCAATTATAAATTCTTGTGTTTAAGTGAGCACATTGTTTCCATCTGCTCATCTTTTCTCTGACAGTTTCACACTAGTATAAAAATATTAGGTGTGGGGGTGTTAGGTTGAGGGTGTAAGACAAATCAAACATACCCCCATGTCTGCTTCACTTGATATTAAATTGGAATCAGGCGTTGGGGTTCGGGGATTGTGGCGTGTGGCGTCTGCATTTTACTGATATCTCAGATTTAGCACTAAATCTTTCTCAGTGGCAGAGCATGTCATTTCATTAGAAAAGAAAGGAGAAAAGGTTTATCGTGACGTATTTGCAACAGAAATGACTTACAAACTTTTTTAACGGAATTCACTCTGCATTTTGTTGTGTAGACAAACCCACCCCCGTTGTGGCCTAAGGTTAGATTTGAATTTACTTAAGAATAAGTGTAGTTTGTTGTTGATTTGATTTTGGTGTGACTAGTTGAATGTTGCTGATGGGAGCGAGCGCCGATTTGATTTGTTTTAAATTGAGAACTATTCATTTATATTTGATAGCTACATGATGTTGTGCCAAAGGCTTGAGCCAAAATAAATTGGCAACCTCACCAGTTAATATCTAATTGTATCTCCACAAACAAAGTGTTTCTATGGTTCACACTTTTATCATGAACTAGTTAGCCGGGTATGCTAATGATTCTAGTTTACATGAGAATAGATTATCCAGCTCTTAATGCCATTAACCAAGGGAGTAATGGATGGCCTGGATTATTTATTTTTAATGTATTGGCTACATATGGGTACCATGGGTGCTCGAGCTTTCAGCTGCTCGGCTCCCAAACTCTGGAACTCCCTGCCACTACACATCCGACAGTCTGATTCCATGGCAACATTCAAGGCCCAACTCAAAACCCACCTGTTCAAACTGGCATTTTCTTTGTAATCTGTATCCTGTGTCCTTTTATGTCCTTCTATGGTCCATTTCCTGTTGTTTGCCTTGTCTACTACTTCACGAAATCCACTGTTTTAATTGTTCCCTATATTGCCCCTATGCCCTGTAAGGTGTCCTTGGGTGTTATGAAAGGCGCCCCCCAAAATAAATGTATTATTATTATTATTATTATTATATCCCATGCTGCTCTTCCACTGCTTAGAATCCACAGCTGAGGATGCTAACCCATCTCTGTGGGTTTGACATTTACTTTAATTGCTGGTTGTGTGGAATCAACCTTTACTGATGTAGGTTGCCGTATGTTGTTTTCTGATTGCTGGAATACATTTCAAGTCACGTAAGCTTTTGAAAATGTCTTATATATCACGTTCTGGGCCATTACATTTAATTCATTTCACTTGCAATTCAAAACCCATTATTTTCTAATCCTTTGAATTGAGGATCAACAATCTCTTGACCTTCCTTTTGGGAGATCTGCAGTACAGCTGGAAGTGAGGGCTGCTGACAGGGACAAGGAGTTATACTCTCAATAAAGCCTCCTTGACATCTAGGTGACAGGGTGTTAAAAAATGCTGCTGGTCAACTTTCCGTTGATCTTTTAGTAACCCGTGTTTTCTACAAGAATGTCACATAAAGGTCATTTTACACATCCCGAGGACAAGCAGGTGCAGCAGCAGGAAGACTTTCTGTTATCTAACATCTATCAAGGATACGCAGCACCAACTCTGCACAGACCTTGGTTTCAATGCTGAGCCTTGGTACCTTTACGCACATGTTAAAAAGTGTTTCGCAACTCTTTTATATCAACTGCGACAGGACATGTAGACAATATGCTGTGAAGGTTATAATAAAATGTTATATTCCTAATTTGCAAGTCAAAGTCTCTCATATCTTAGCAGGATCTACAATTTTAATGGACTGCCTTTAATGAAAGTAATTGCTCTTTATTCCTGCAACTGCCCAATCTGATCCTCAATCAAATAGTACAAAAAAAGAAATTGTCTTTTAAACAAGTTATATCAGTAGTCGGGATGAAAGAAGATCTCAAACGTTATCACCCATTCCAATTTAAACAACTTTCATCTCTTCGTCATTCTCCATTCACAATTACTTTAATATATGTCAGTGTTATGACTGATTGAAAAAAATCCAGATCATTATATGTTAACATGTTATGTTGAAGATTTCAGCAAGAAAAAAGAATGAGCTAACTTTTAACATGACCAAAAAGGGATGATGCACACTTGAGGATTACCAACTTTGAAACATGTTTAAAGATACAACACGTAAAAAAATGAGAATTAGAATATCAGGATACAGCTATGTAGCTTGTTTTTAATCTTGTTATGTTTTTTTAGTCTTATTGAATTATTCTTGGTTTGTTTGAGTGCTTCATTCCCTTTATTTTCTCCAACAATTTGATCAAAGTGTGTGTGTGTGTATAGTCAGCACATAGTTGGAAAGTTTATTGATTAAGTACAAAAAAGGGGCTAAGACTTGACAAGCATTCACTGGTTCCTACTTCCTAATCTTCTACTTAACTTATTTGTTTACTTTATATATTAAAAGTTTAAAATGTCTTACTTTTATAATATTTATATCACACATAATGTTCAGTATAGGATCACAAAATACATCTAAAACTACCACAATAACCCTGACTATATACTGTATTGTTGTTGTGTGCCACATACATTACTCTCTGTCTCTCTGTCTCCCCACAGATGGGAGCTGTCAGTCAGAGGATGGAGGATCAAGAGGTCTGTGCCAGAGGTGACAGAGCTGACTCCCACATGTCAAGTCTTTCCATGCTGAAATATGAAAAGACATGGCGGCATTGCTGGTCACTTTAGCTCGACATGTAATACATGTATACACCAACAATATACACACAAATAAAAGCAAGTTACTGTAGGCTGTGTGTATGTGGTATTCACAACTCTCAACACCTTGTCACCTTGTTAAACATAAACGAAAAATATATTAAAGCACATTGTATAACTTAAGCTTTATAGATAGTCTTTAATTGTCGGCTTTTTCTTAATCGTAAATATTACTATAGATATTTGCCAATGTGTTTAGAAACAACAGTAAGCCGTCCGTAATAATAACATATCACCTTGAAAAATGTTGTAGTAGTGAAGAGATTTCTTTAACCTACTGCCAAATAGACTATTTTTAGAATGTTCTTTAGTTGTTCATCTAGTTTTGCTTCCTGAGGTGGATGATGTGCACAGGTTGTGAGTTCTCCTGGATGGAGTCATTTCATCATGACCTTTTGAGACTCTGTTTCTGTTACTTTTTTGTGCAGCTGCGGGTGATAATGAAATAAGGGGAAGGGTTGAGGTGAGAATTGGGACAAAGCCTTAAGCTACAAATATTCCCAGCACCTTATTTCAACCCTCAGCCTCTGACACGAATAAAACCACGTTAGCCGAGTTGGTGTTTTTGTGTTTGTACTGTATGGGTGTGTGCAATCATCCAGTGCACTTGCTCCCCGGCCATGGAGGGGTGGGGCTCTGGGCGGCACTGATAAGGATGCCCAGTGACGAGAACAGCATGCCACTTGTAGATAAAATAAAGGGACAACAAGAGAAAAAAGGCTGAAAAACACAGATTTTGTCATTCTTTCCCAGCAAAATCAAGGTTACAGTGCGCCAGAGTAGACACATTTCCAGACAATGTAACAGGATTAGTTTCACCATAGTGTGTGTGTGTGTGTGTGTTTGTGTGTTTCTGTACAAACACACACATTCCACACAGTTGACAAAAAAAGTTGGCAGTTGGCAGACAGCTACACAAAATACTTTATTCGGTTATTTAAGGATTTATTTCAGCCTTTTTTCATTTGACTTTAAAGTGTGCTTTTACAAGTCATTTTCATAAAGAGTGCTGGTGGATTTTAAAAGAGAGGGGTGGCCGGGGGTAAATGTTATTTGAGTAAATGCCACATTACCATTCCCAGCATTGCGTGGATTTGACTGTTACCTCCTCTGGCTCTGCTGCGAACGATCCTGACCGGTGGCAAAGTGCTTAAACATCTGCAGCGTCAGAGCAGATTAGAACATTCTGGGAATTAATCATAATATACCTGGAAGAAAACTATAACAGGCTTTAAGGCAATTCTTAGTTCTTAAGAAAGCCACCATTTTCACATCAATTTATGTGCATGTGTGTGAGTTCGGAAATTCGCAGAGATAGACTTGTTAGAGAAAGTGTTAGGGTTGAGTGTATACAGTTAAAAACTCATTTTGGTATATACGTATAAAGATTTGTTAAAAAAGTAACAAAAACTGGCTCATCCAAGTGCAAATTGCTCAATGCCTTCTGCCTTTGTCATGCTTTACATACACTGTTTATCTGCATTCAACCAAAGTTCTCTCAAATGACTCGGACTATACAAAACCAAATTGGTTCCGATACAATAAACCTTCATTGCTGCAGAGTCATCAAATGCACAAGCTTTTATAGAAATGAATTACCTCTTGACGCTACCTCCAAACCAAACAGACGGATATGTTAGTGAGATATTCTCTTTGAATATAACTCTTGAAGAAATGTTTGATCTTTAAATGCTTTAGAATTATCAGAAGTGTTAGTGCTCCTTTGGATGTATGTCTTCCTCCATCACACTAAACACAATGAACGATGACAAAAGACATCAAAAACATCTAGCCTATAGTGTTGTATCTAAGGCTGCATGGTATATGGTGTTATTATTTGATGTTACAATGATCAATGTGTGTGTGTTTCCAACATAGCACACAGGACCACATGCTAACTGAAATTCCTGTCACAAAAAATATCTTGTTCTCACCAAAGTCGTAATTCACATATACAAGCTCTGTTTACCAGCTGTTTATCTTCTTGTCACAGCTGGATAGCACTTTTGCAGCATCTGTTTTTCTGTTCAGCAGCATCACTTCCTCCTCTCAGCAGGATTCATCTCACAGCATCTTTGTGATGTTGATGATATGCTTATGGAGCCAAACTGACTGATGGCAGTGTCACGCCCGACAGTAGCATTATGGATTGTGGAACAACAATGTGATGTGACATCTTAAAGACCACTGAAGAAGAAAAGAGGAAGACAAAACAGAGATGTTAATGGCGCATGATTGAGGATACCTCCTTAAAATTCAGCCGACATTGAGACACCTCTGTGCCTCTGTTTCATATCGCTCTGAAACATATTTTGAAGTTAATAAGAAGTGATAGAGATCAAATGAAAAACCTCCGAGGTGTTAAGGGAACTGGGCCAGGCATTGATTTTCCTTCCCTCCCCAGCTATTTCCAGGGAGGGCTGATTGAGATTTGACTCCAGTTTTACCAAGGTCCTGTTGGAGGTGGTAGGAAGAGCAGGACGCCTTATCTCCTCCTGGAGAACTCCCCGGGAAAATAGGACTAACCCGCTCCCACACAAGGGCATTGAGACACTTCAAGAGTAATCTTAAGGTTTTTCACTCCTGGAGTGCTCCTTCTGCTTGGAACAAAAACCCAATGCCATTGTAAGAAAAATCAGTTTTTCCTCGCTTTTTTCAACATCTTCTTAAGCTTGGCAGACATGGCTAAGCCCCATTGAGCTCACAGTGGTTGGTAGAAGATCACAGAGAAACTAATCTGTATCTGAGGGAGGAGAAAGGAATAAATGTTTTGAAATAGCATAGAGATGTAAACATATTCCTAGCATTTCGCTTATTTTATGACAATGTGTCTGAATCCAAGCCTGAGCTTTATGAATGATGTATTTTTAATGGGGTATTTTATTACTTTGTCTGCCATCTGATGTATATTAAGTTATTATATGTGGTATTTCTGAGGAAAAATGCTTCGGTAAACATGAAATGATGATTGTAACAACTGTAAAACTATCATTAACAGTTTGTTCAGAATAAATCAGAAGAGGATATTGTCGACTTCTTTTGGGATTTAAGCAGAAAACATTTATTGCAACCACAATTTTGATCTGTAACTTAGGTAAGTATTTATTCATGCCATATTTATTTTTAAAGGAGATCTGGACTACTTGTAACAAGAAATGTGGGGTTTTGTACTTTTAACCAATATCCTAATAATATGATATTTCATTGATACCTCATTAGTGTATTTAATATACTGTTGTCTTGTTATTCATGCAAAAATTCCTGATCCCCAAAAAAAAAAAGAATGCTCAACCTGGATTTTCTTTTAGAATTATGCAAATGAAGGGTTATTGTCTTCGTCTTCCCCCCCCTTACTTTGGTGTTCACGGTCAAATTTGACCAGCCCTGTTTTAACTGCTATTACATTAACACAAAAACCATTAATCATCACCAAATTTCATTTAACACCCTTTCAAACTGTAAATATTGTATCAGACTACTGGTATACATGAAAAACTGCAGTAAATATACAAAGAATAGATACTGAACATGTATTGCGTGTGCCAGGTGTGATCACATCTAGAGTATGTGTGTGTGTGTGTGTCTGATCCGGATGGTTACTAATTCCTTTTCTTTATGGCGGTCATTTTTGACCGAGAACACCATGGGTGTTACAAAGTTGACTAAATCATCCAAAATTCAATGAAAGTGGTGATCAGCAATTGCATATGTTCAAATGTCTACTGTGAAGGATATCATAAAGCCTTAATGCAATCGAATGTAAAACTAAAAAGTTATGATTGATGAAAGTAGTAAATCGGTCAGATTTGACCCGAAGACAGGAGGGTTAAATGATGTAAATATGCGTTTAAAGATCATATTTTTACTAAGGTTTTAACAGATGACAGGCAGCTTCTGTTTGGGGTAACATACAGTATGATGTGGCTTAGATTTGACAATGTCTATCGCTCAACAGACATGAACATACAGGATTTATGATTGTAGAACAAAAGAAAAAGGTGGACATCCACTGTACAACTCACAGTGATTGATAGTCATTTTAAAGGAAACTGTCATCCCAGGAAAAAAAAGAGAGCATTTGTCATTTGTTCAAATGCCAAAATGACCTACATTTTCTTGACAAGGGCCTCTGGTGTCTGAGGGGTAATGGAAGACGTACTGCATCGTGGCTGCAGAAGGTCTTGTGAAGGAGGTTGGGATGGATGGCTGTGTCAACAAAGCATTAGACCTTTTCGTTACCCATTTCCTTCTTACTGCCAACACTGATTTCATTTAATGTTTCTGTGATTTAACCAAACCACAACCATAGTGTTGAAATATTAGAAAATATTTTTGATATGTCAACAGTTTTTAACAGCTGGAAGGCTTTTCATTCAAATGTACAATGAATTTTAAGCTCAAGATTAGAATGTCGCAAATATAGAAATGCGAATTAACAGCATTTTCATTAACTGATTTTAGATCTAAAAACCGCACTATTAGAAATGTGTATCTGTAATGTGCAGAAGAATTAGAGGCTGCGACTTAAAAATGCAACCAGCCACCTTTGCCTTCCTACACATCTCCAAGAGATAATGGAAAAAGGTCTTCAGGAATTAGCTCGTATTGGCTATGCTTAATGCTGTACGAATGTTTTGCATGTGATGGGAATATCGGATTAGTCACGTGAGTTATATGTTGGCTACGTAAGAATTTATTTGAAACATGGGTGTCCATTTGCCAAATGTTCTATTTTTCGACTAAGGCAAAAAACACCTCAAGTGAGCAGAAACATTTTATTCTGTTATATTGAGGAAGTTGAATCAATGCCATAATTCATAATGTCTACACAGTACGACAGAACAACAGTACATATCAGCAAAAATTGTTTCTTGAAATTAAATGATAAATATGGTTTCCTGCGAGAATGAGACACACGATAGAAGATGTTTCTGATTCAACGCCATTCTGCGGGACAATACAAATAATTGTGCTCCCCATAACTAATACAAATCATTGTTTTACTATGGTTTATTTTATGTTTTTTTAGGCTAAGGCACAAAACAACATGGAAAGGTAAAGGACTAAATTAGTCTACGTCATGGTTTTGTATCACAGTCAACTTTTAGAACAGTGCTGAAGCAACACTGCTTATGTAATGTAGATATGGATATGTGTAAATGCAATGTATTCTTTTATTCTTATCTGTTGTTTGAGCTTTATTGGTCAAAACAACGCAATACTTATTAAGACGGATATGGATAAAAACAGGTCACCAACTGGCCGTTTTAATGAAAAATATACTGCCTTCATGCTTTTACTGATTATGGTTGCAAGAAAGATGGAAAAAGGTCAGAAATCTCCCGGATGACAGCTGATCTATACTCCTTATGAGTTACTGTGTCTCTGGAGAAACAAATCGATCAGTTTATGCCCGGTGATTGATTTTAATGTTGACCCCCCCACACCTCCTGTCAACTTTGCCCTTCACTAGAACAAACTGAGTGTGAAGGGAGCCACGCTAATCTGACTCTAATACTGACCAACCTTCTGGGAACCATTTAGAAACACATTTCATGACATAATTCAACTTCTACCAAAGCAGGAGGCAACAACTGCTGCACCCTTGAGACCAGCAAATTATGCTAGTTCATTATTTCATACAAATAGCCTTGAAAACATAGATGTCCAAAGCTGGTTGTTATTGATTGACCTTGATATCGTGTTAAGAGGGTTTACATCTCACATTTTTTTATGTATGTTTTATGTGAGGCAATTTGTCACACTGAGTAAAATGTCTCAACAGTTATAGGATGGACTGTCGTAAAATACAGACAGTGATTATGCAACCCAGTCTCACGGCATTTCGTGTTATAGTCACGACATTTAATCTATTGATCATCACATCGAAGGGGGAAAACACAAAAGCATTGTACACAATTCAAACCAATCAATGTTGTGTAATTAACAAGGATAAACTGATGTGTTTAGTTGATGAGTAATGCAGTACTGCAGTACTATGCAAACTTCGAGACCGGAAATACTGTTTTCACCCCAAGCTGTTGCTTGGCAACGTAATTCTGTTGATAGTTATTTCATATCACATTAACACATGGGCGTCGCAGCCATTATATGAGGGTGGGACAAGTCCCCCCCACTTTTTCAAATGATTAGTTTAGACCCCCCCCACTTTTACCATGTGGAAAGTCCGTGAATCGGTCTATCCACTCGCCGCACTTTGTAGAGCGCTGTGTCAGTGCTTCACTATCAAATCCATTCCACTTGCTTATTGAGAGAATGCCCAAATCAATGAAACTCCGTAGGCCTACCATGTTTTCACTGCTACTTTGTACCAAGGCAGATTCTCAAATAGCGCGCGCATGTTCAAGGAGTGTTGCCATAGTTGGACAGCTCAGGTCTGTTGTATGAAGCGATGCCGGTAGCGGAGGTAAGGCACACACACCAAATGTTCAGGAAATGGTTAATACAGCGAAAATCAAAGCTGATGATCTCTTGGTTTGATATGTTTTCTCCCCCAGACAACATGGACATAAGAACATTTTGTTCAAAGAAGAGGAAAGTAAGTCAGCAGCTGGTAGCAGTTAGCAGGTTACTAGTATTTATCATGTAAACAGGGAACATGAATAACCCGATCTCTCTGTGCTCATGTAAACACCATATCCCCAGTATGATCATAACCGGGATAATACTCATAAACGGCTTACTGATGTCCATGTAGA
>CALSBZ010046654.1:1469869-1514856 GCA_943591055.1 Gobionotothen gibberifrons | reverse complement strand
ACTGTGAGTAGCAATGTGTATGTCTGATTATTTCAAGCTATCCGATACATTGATTCGTTTATCGTGTTTGCAATACCTCCCGCTTAATTTGTACATATTAAAGCTTTTGCGATGGCCGGGAATCGAACCCGGGTAAACTGCTTGGAAGGCAGCTATGCTTACCACTATACCACCAACGCCTTGTACTGCCTAAAAGGTGGTGGTATATTCTTTTTTCAACAGTCACTCAAAACCATCGGATACAGTAAGGGCGATGATCTGACTTGAAGTGTGTGTTTTGCTCGGTTCACCGCTGCATCACAGCGGGAGGAACAACAACAAAAACATTTTGAGAATGTTACCATTCATTGTTCTAGGAATGGTTTCATCGAGAAGTTTTATTTTGGTTCCTAGAATGTACTTCTGAAAGGTAGGATAACGTTCTCTAAAAACATTCTTAACATTTTTGGTGATAACTTTCTTAAGATGTATGAGCGCATTGAGACAATGAATAGGACATATACAAACGAATTTATGCATGCCAATATTCACTCACATGCACTTATAATCACACTAAGGTATGTAGGCCCACAGTATTCATAATATCATTTGTGTAAAATATCCGAAAATAATCACACTTTTTTCGGACTATAAAGGTTGTGTCTCTTATGTAGGTTCTAACTGTTAGTTAAGCTATCTGGCCGTGTGTGGTTTGTGAGGGCTGCGTATACAGTAAACAGTGTCCGCTGTTTATGCATATTGGATAAAAATCGTTATTGCACCCTTTAGATTTGAGACCGACAGACATATAGAGGAACGGACCGACTGTCACTGCCCGTCCCTGAAACCCCTGTTAGTGTTTGTATGTGTTTGTTTCTACTGTGTGTCTCTCTCTCTCCCCGCCCCCTGCCTGCTGGTCTGCTCGACACGGCTGGGAGCAATCTCCAATCAACCACACCTGCAACCTGCTCATCAGCCACACTATGAAAGCCTGCAGCCTGCACTCATTCCCTGCCGGATTGTTGCCGTGAACGGTTTGTTGCGTGCCGCTCTAGCTTTTTACCAGCATATTCTTTGACAACTTTGCCTGCTTTTGCCTCACACTCATTTTGATGTCTCTCCCAGGAGGAATCAAAGGCCTTCCACACTCCCATGACCAGCCAGGCCTCTCTACCCACCCTGGAACAACTGTTTCCCACTGCCGCCATAACCAACCTCCAGTCCCAGCTCCCCTTTTCTAATAAAGAAATGTTACTTTCACCAACTGATTCCGAGTCATCCTTTTACATGTGTTAATAGTCAAATTCCAATAGTTAAGTAAACTATCATAATCATCCTAATGACCACAGTGGTCAGTCCACTTACCCAGGAATTTTGAGTTGAACAATTACAGGAATAGTATGTCTTTATGTTCTAATAATGTAAACATATTTTAGTAAATTGTTACCACAGAACATTTGCATACTTTTTTTAACATAAACCATGTTATCCTTCTCTAAAATAACATTCTGGCAACATAAATCTAACTTGCAGCTGGAAATGTTTTAAGAACAGTAGGGCATAATGTTCTAACAATGTTATCAAAAACATTTTATGAATGTTTTTAGAGAACGTTATCCTACCTTTAAGAACAACATTCTGGGAACCAAAATAAAACCGTCTGCTGAAAACGTTTTAAGAATAGTAGGGCATCATGTTTTAACAATGTTATCAAAAACATTTTAGGAAGGTTATCACCAAACATTTTAAGACTGTTTTTAAAGAACGTTATCCTACCTTTCAGAAGAACATTCTGGAAACCAAAATAAAACCTCCCGCTGACAACGTTTTAATTATAGTAGGGCATAATGTTCTAACAATGTTATCAAAAACATTTGAAGAAGGTTGTCACCAAACATTTTAAGAATGTTTTCAGAGAACGTTATCCTACCTTTCCGAAGAGCGTTCTGGGAACCTAATAAAAACTTCCCACTGAAAACCTTCCTAGAACATTGACTGTAACATTCTCAGAATGTTTTTAGCTGGGTTCTTCAATAGGCTATGCCATGATGTCCCCTTTGTTAATAAAGGTCCCATTTAAAGGAAAATACATGACAAAGTTGGTGTAGCGACATTTAAATTTTACTTGCCAACACAGCATTGTACAAATTGGATGTCCTTTTTGGATACAAAATAAACAAAACAAGATGGCGACAGACAAAACATAAAACTCAAGGATTCAAAATGGAAGTCAACATGTCCAACTTAGTTTATAAAATTGCTTTTAAGTTGTTTGAATCCGAGGTGTTTGAGGTACTGTATATGCCTCTAACGGCCCCTACACACGGCGGCGTGCGTTGACGCTTCAACGCTTCTGCCCATTCACTTTGAATGGGGTGACGTCACGATTCGCCGAACTGCATTGCGGGAGCAAAGCGTAGCTTCTCTCGCGTTGCTCGCTTCAAAAGTAGAGCAATGTTCTACTTTTGACGCCTCGAATCATATGCCAGTACAAGCTCTAGCCAATCAAACCGTTGCTTGTGTGTCAGGGACGGGAGATTCATGTGATTGGTTGTTGGTCGAGCTTCAGACACGCCCGCCGGCAAGCGTCAACGCACGCCGCCGTGTGTAGGGGCCGTAACATAGCTGAAAAAGCATGATGTAACATGCTCATATACATCCTTTTGTAAAGATATGATTATTCCGTGTACGCAAGTTAAAATATACCCTAATAACAAACCATGGGTGACCAAGGCGGTTAAGTCCACCATTCAGAAAAAGAAACAAGCTTTTAAACAGGGAAGTGCCTCTGATCTGCATGATGCGAATAGGGAACTTAAAATAGAAATTCTGAAAGCTAAACAGAATTTTAAATCTGAATTACAAAACAAAATGGCTGCTAACAACCTTGGCTCAGTCTGGAGTAGCATGAAAACCATAACAGGCCTCCGGGAAACAAAGAGCTGCCATGTGACTCTGGATGGCTTTAATTCAGATGTTGAGTTTGCAAATGCACTAAATCACTTTTTTTCTCGATTTGACACATTTGATTTCAGTAATAACATATCTGAACTGAAGCTTAAACTTGAAGACAATAAGCATTTTAACATAGATCAGAGGGAAGTGGAAAAGGTCTACCGTTTAGTAAAAATAAATAAGAGTCATGGACCTGACAACATCTGCGGTCGTTTACTTAAACTTTGCGCAAAATAACTTAGCCCTGTGTTCCACTACATTTTTAATATGTCTTTACAGACACAGCATGTGCCAAAGGTTTGGAAGGATGCTGTGGTTGTCCCTGTTCCCAAATCCAGAGGCCCCAAAACTCTTAATGATTTTAGACCAGTTGCACTTACATCAATTCTAATGAAGACATTGGAAAAACTAGTCAGAGCAGAAATCTTACGGAAGACTGAGCATGCACTCGATCCCATGCAGTTTGCTTACAGGCCACACAGAGGAGTGGAGGATGCCACGGTCACCTTATCTGACTTACTTTTTAAACACTTGGAGGGAAAGGGATCTCATGCTAGACTTTTATTTGTTGATTTTTCCTCTGCTTTTAACACAATTCAACCTCATATTCTAATTGGCAGACTTTTAGAACAATTTGAAATAAGCAATAATCTTATGGGCTGGATTCTTGATTTTTTAACCAATAGGACACAAAGAGTGAGGGTGAATGGGACCTTATCTGATCAAGTCAGCTCCTCCACCGGCTCCCCACAAGGATGTGTCCTTTCACCACTATTATTTATACTTTAATAATAATAATACTATATATATACTATATACTTTACACTAATATGTGTCAAAGTAGGTGGGAAAATAGGACTATTTTAAAGTATGCAGATGACTCTGTAATTGTTAGTAGGCTCGAGGACAATGAGACCAGCCACGGCCCTGTCATTGACGACTTTGTCAGGTGGTGTGAGGAGTCCTATCTACAACTGAACATAAGCAAAACCAAGGACATGATCATTGATTTTAGAATACATCCCCACATACATGAAGTCTTAACAATCCAGAATCAGAAAGTAGAATTTGTGCAATCATACAAATATCTCGGGACAATTATTGACTCAAAATTGAGCTCTGATCCAAACTGTGAAGCTGTGTGCAAAAGGGGGCACCAGCGTTTGTACTGTCTTAGGAAATTGTCCTATTTTAACATTGACAAAACCATGATGATTATGTTTTATCGTGCTTTTATCGAGTCAATTCTGTCTTTTTCACTAATGTCATGGTTTGGTAACCTGACTCTAAAGAGCAGAAACTCTCTGAGTCACATCATAAAGTGGTCCAGCAGACTGATTGGTGAGCCACAGCTAAACCTGGAGACCCTGTACCTCAGGCAGTTACAGCGGTTATCCAGCTCCATATTAGACGATGACCCCCACCCTCTGCACTCAGAATTCAAGCTTCTTCCTTCGGGCCGGAGGTTACTTGTCCCAAGGAGTAGAACGAAGCGGTATAAAAACAGTTTTATCCCAGCAGCTATTGCACAAATTAACAAATCATAGGAGCATCAAACAGATGCCTATTTTTATTTATTTATTTAATTGTGAATTTTGAATGTCCATGTTTGTACTGGTGTTTTCCTTCTTAAAATGTTTCTTAAATATTTTGAGATTTGGTTGAGCAAGGTATACTTGTACTTTTACTAGTCCTTTTATTAGAGATGTGTCTGTTGTTTGTGTTTGTTTGTTTTTAGTGTCAGGATGGAACCCTTGTCTTTTTCTCTGCAAACAGAATCTACCTACGGGTACAAATAAATAACCTGAACCTGAACCTGAGACGCTGTTCAGTCAAACTTTGCACTTTCAACAATTTCAAACTTCTTCTCTACCCTTTCAACCCTTGTTTGGCTACAAGGAAGCCAACATGTGAAGAGATGCCAAATGCTTTTAGAGTTTCCATCTGAAAGGTCATAGCCTCAAGAAATAGGACGGTTATTTACTGGTGCTCCCTTTCTGCCCAGGTGCCACTGAAGAAAGCATTAACGCTGATGAATGCTTTCTCTTGTGAGCATATCCATTCATATTCTGTATTGCCAGAGGAAACACATGGACAGATATAAATATATATATATTCTATATAAGGCAAATTGTTAAATTGTGTTTCCATCTGTTGGCGTAGATATCTGCAGTGTATTGATATTTTAGACATTCCTAGGTGTCAAGCTTAAGGTAAGGTGACTTTTTAAGCATTTCATATTTAAATGTTATGCAGCAGATCTATTTTAGTGTCATAACCTCATTTACAACTTTAATGTTATTCCTGTCTCTTTAACAGCTTTGTAAGATTGAATTCATAACTAATTGACCAGTTTTTGCTTTGTCAGGTTAAAGTTATTAACTTCGGAAGTTAGCACGGAGTCGAGCGTATTCATGAGGGTTAAAACTCACTGAAGTATTTGAAATTCACCATCCTGTCTTTTTAATTAAGGGCAGGGAGACATCTTATCTCTGCTGTAATTAATCAGAAGAACACACTTTCTGCACTGCTGAATAAAAATGATGAGCGTGTGAGAAAATCGACTACTCATCCCTTCAGTCCACTTATCTTTTGATATCACTTTGAACACTGTGGCTATTTGTGGAGAAGGTTTTCCCTTCATCAGCCAGTAATATAAGAGTTACTGTGCAAAATATTGCATATCCATGTTGAGAGTTTGTGTTTTCATATCATTTTAAATACATTGTACATTATGGAAATTGCAAAAGCATTGCATTTAGCAAAAAAAGTATCTTATTATCTCAAGATGACAAATCATACAGTACAGCATGACTGAGATTGAAGAACACATATCTTAATTATGATGATCAGGATAATTGATTGTGGTTTTTTTTATTGAACAAGATGTTATATTATCATATTATCTAAAAAAATCAAATGTTGCTCTCTCAAAATAACATGATAAGTAACCAGTTTTGATGAAGTGATAACCCAATTATAAACAATAGTACATTGTTGGAGTGTGCGAGCAGTTCTGCTGTACATAGTTTAGCATGGTCATACATGAGAAAGTCCATTTCAAATAATATCTCTATCAGAAAGAAAATAATTCTGTCCATGTTAGACCTTGATTGACATACACTCAATGCTCTAATCATGGGTAAGTGATATATAAGATATTTTCAGCTGAAATCAGGTGCTACACTACCCAGGGTGCATGTTATTGTTCCATTATAACGTTTGTTTTAATGAATTATTGCACTTCAGATAGCGCAAAACCTCTTCTTGTGGTAATGAGATAATCATTCTGTTAATTTGTTTTCTTTACAGGAACTTTATTTTGTTTACAAGATAATTAATCTGTTATCTTGAGAAAATGAGCGTGTTGTTGCGATAAGATCATTATCTCTGTGAGGGACTGAGCTGGCAGGCATGAGGAGACACAGGAAGGGTTTTAAAAAAGATGAGTTTTTTCACCCAAAACAAAGGAAACAACTTGCAAAACATGCAATAAACATACAAAAGGCCAACTTTCCATGACTTAACATTATGGGTGTTACAGAGGGGGACAACACCATAATTCAAACTAAGCACAATGATAAAATTACCCTATTTCAATTAGTGTGTATGAAACGTTGTCCGCAGTAGCAGGAGAGGTTTCTGATTTAGGCGAATGAGATAACAATTGTATCGATTTTTTTGTTTTTTGTTAAATAGATTGTATCATTGCTGAGTGTCCATCCAAGTGGTTACAGCATATGTTATATAGCATTAACATCCCAGTTTTTATTATGGCATTGGGACAAATTGTTGCGATAGACGATGGATTGTCACAAAATCTACCCATTTCTAGTTATTTCTACTTTGTCCTATAAAGAAAAAATGTAAAAAAAAACCTAATATGTAATACTTTAAAATGTACCATTGGTTTAAAGAAAGAAATACAGTCTACATATATATATATACAGTATAACCAACTGTATACGCTTCTCTGGTTCTAGGCAGAACTATATCATTAAATTCAATAATGCTTCCTGGTATAACTCAATAACAATTTCCTCTTCATGACCCTTCTGGAAGGAAGATGAATCATCCACTACAAATTGCAACAGGAATGTAGCCCCCACAGTCACAATTACAGGTGCATGCAGTAAATACCTCTGTAATTTACACAGGGTATCTCACTGCTCCTCGTATCAGCCAATCTTCTCATTTCGGAGGAATACTCTATGACTGCCAAGAAATAATAGGGCTGGCCCCTGTGTTAATTGCATTCTGAGATTCAGAATTATACAGCAGTTGGAATCTGAATAAAGTTATTTCCAAGCACCGACTGTGAGGATTCTTTGTGAATATTAAAAGATGGGATTGTATAATGTGGGACACGAATGTGATGCATACTGCTGGCGAAGGTAGCAGTGGAGGAGGTCGGCCGATGATATTGAAGATGCAAACATTTGCTTAATCTCTTTCTGAACTTAAAAAGGGTGGTGATTGTTTCTTATTTCACTGGATAGAGGTTGAGTAAATTATGTTTGTTTTGTTCTGCCATGGCTATGTATGCCCATGCTAGTTCATCTCTTTGTTAAAGAAACACACTAAATGAATTTTGAACACCATGTTTCAAAAACAAACATTTCAAAAGCCATTTAAGGGCTGAGTCATCACCGTGTTTTATCAGACACCAACAGCTACAAAACAGATATTTGTTTATAGGAAAATGCAAGAAAAGCCATGAAATGCAAATATGAAAGACAGCATCTGTGGAGTGGTGTTGAATTTTAATCACTAAGTAATGGCAGGTCACCAAGAAGGTATTATGAACTACAAAGGCAGTGCTGCTGATGGGATGTTAAAATTAAAGAGAAGTTGAACCAACAACCGTGTAGTTTAAAAAATGTTCAATTATCAAGCTTCAGAGTCACTTCCCTCTTGCCGTCCTTGCTTCGTCAATCACATTATCGAGAGGAGCATTACTAAGCTAACTGGATATTTTCCATTTTCCATTATCTGGAATTTACATGGGACAACAATGAACTGCAATTGCAAATTCAACAGGCGCCAAGCCAAGGGAATGTCACAGTGATGGTTCAAGGTACGACTAAATTACAGGATTTCCAAACACGGCACAACCTTGAGTCTGAGAAGCTATTAGGATTGAGAGAAGCTTTGCAGGATGCAATACATTAAACGCTGATATACAGTATGTGATGCTCAGGCAAACTCATGCTATGAACAGTGCAATAGGACTTTCAAAGTTTGTTATAAATTATGTTCCTAAACTTCATAGAGCAAATGTTTGAAATAAGTATATAATGTTCAATATTCCACAAAAATAGACCATGCATCTCTGATCCACTATGCTTTATTTAAAGTGGAACTATCATGCTATTTGAATAATATAGTTATTAGCTTTCGAACGGCAATGTCCGTGGCTGTCTCCTCCTGATTGGTGGAGTTGGCCCAATAGCCGTAGCGCCACTTCTGTGACCTCATAGAAGTGTTCAAATCTGGATCAGTCTGTATCAGATCCGTTGCAGCCCCTTTTTAAGAGATTTGGGTATGGAGGAAAATAGAGAGGGTTGTGTTTTCTGACACTTGGTGAGTTCCCTGACACACCGGGGACACATATTCATGTATAAAAGACGTACAAAAGTGCATTTTGCATGATAGGTCACCTTTAAGTTATATCTATCATTATTTATGGCTCCTTTACTCCCACACAGTTACTTTGGCTCTGATTAGACCTCTGCTCTGTTTTGCATGGAATATGGCCAAATTCATGTCACAGCATTTTTTTAATTACTCGTTTCCGGCTTGTTGATAGCATTCTCATTAATATAATTAAAAGTTGTAATTACGGCTAGTATTCATTTTCCTGAAAGCTTTGATACATCTGCCTAGAATAAAAATAAAAACAACAAACACGAATGCCGCACACCACCCAAAGTCAGCAATATAAGGTAATTAAAACCCACATTTAATGCATAATCCAGCCTGGCTGTGAGTTTGTGTGTGTGCTCAGGCTGAGTTTCGCGGTGTCTCGCTGTCTCAGGCTGAGAAATCCGCGGCTGAGAAAAGATAAGGCTGAGTGAGTGTGTGTGTGTGTGTGTGTGTGTGTGTGTGTGTGAGGAGCTCCACGGATTGGTCCATTTGCACCTGGGCATGGTTACGTCACCATACTCAGGAAGAAAGAAATGGAAAAAGAGAAATCTCCAACGAGGCGTTCTGGGGCAGCATAGACAGGCCTTTTCTGTGTTAGAGATGTACTCGCTACAGGGTGTACTTTGAGGGTTTTTGACTCTGCAGACCGTTTACATGCAGAAAAACCTTCATTACACACAAGGGGACTGGTAATAACCGGAAAAGCATGACATGGGACCTTTAAGATATTTGTTGGTTCTTGGTTGACCCTGATTTCAGGTGTTGAGCATTCATGCCCTTGTATTTTTTGTATTTCTCGCTAAATCACTTTGCACTTAATTGTATACACAAATTCAGTTGGTTTTCAAGTTTAAGAAATGTAATAAATACTGATTTAATTAACAGATAAAAAAAAAAGACTAAACTAAAGGAACAACACATAAATCACACTGACTGGGTAGTTAGATACCTGTAGATTTATACAATGTGTACAAGATAAAGTATGGTTCTAGTGTTGGTTAAACACTCACAAAATGAAACTTGAAATTGAAATGTAAATGTTCCTAGAGCAAAAAATGCACATGAAATAACCTGGAGAAACATTGTGTAGTGTTACTGGTATAATGCAGCTCACAAAAAAAAATAGCACTTACTATTTTCCTTAATATAATGATATTTTTTAAATGCATTGAAGTGTATTCTGGATGCACTACAAGATGCTTTTTATTGATTTCTTATGAAGTCATATTTCACAGTTTTTACTCAAAGTGTTAGCTGGTTCAGTTATTCTCCTATTTATTTCATGTGAGCTCAGTGGTGTCCTTGCAGAGTTGTCTGTTATTGCAGTACTTCATAAGTGCCAGAAAGCAAAAGGACTGACTCATTAATTCCTGCCTTGCTGTGCGAGGACAAATGCGGCCAAAAAAATCATAAACAAGGTATTTGATGAACTATCTAGCAATATTTCCTGTTAGACTTAAAGGTGGGGAAGGTAAATTTGGTTTAGCTCGAGTGCGCTAGAATTTGAAAATACACAACCGGAAAAAATCTGCCACTTCCTTACAGAGCCCCTCCTCCAACACACAGGAACGTGCACATGACCAATGAGGGCACGAGATAAGTTTGTGCACAGATGGAAGGCTGACAGGCAGGTAGGCCATCCAGTTATTTTAGCTGGGCCGGCTAAAATGATTGGTCGTGCTTTTTACAGTACTACGGCTTCAACAGATGACATTTTTGTATGTATTTATTGTCAAAGCATTTAATATATTCATTGCTATCGGGATGTTAAGAGCATTCCATGGAATATAACCAAGTGTAAAAGTAAAAGTGTTTCTGAAATAAATGACATACCCCACCTTTAACCCCTTTTCTGGGGTGGATTGTATAGTGCACAGCCTCATAGACAAGACTACAGCGTCTGGGCTAGTTTATATATTCAGGTGGTTGTATGAAGAAGACAGCATACAGATGCCTTTCAAGAAAATAAGCTTTTCTTGTTTTGTTTTTTTTACCAATGTTTGCTTTTCTTCTCTGTGTGTGGTGGGAGCAATTACTGGAAACACTTCAAAGCCATTATGTGCACCACAGTTGGGGGGCTTACATTAGGGATACACTATATACCTCTACCTGTACGACATGAAATACAGAGACCATTAAAGTCTCCAATAAAACAGCTACACATTATTTCATTGGTTCAGGTCTATGGTCAAATGGGAACAAAGAAAACAAATCCAGCGCATCGACAGCCAGCTGCTTTTATAGGTGCAATCAGTGTTTCTGCTTTTTGTGCTGTGCAACATTGCAATGTTTCCAAACACGCCTTGTCCTGCTCTTACTCCACAATGAAATAATAGCATGTTTACTAAATAACAATCAAAATGTACGTTTCGGTTAAGACCTCGACTTTTGTGCCAGAATTCAGTTTACAGTGCAGTAGTGTTTTTGCCCTAAATAAACTTCAAGAAGGGGAAAGAGTAAAGGAGAAATGGCAGAGCAAACCGAAAATAAATAATGCATAAATACTATGCAGGGTAAATGACAATAATTGTAATATTTGTGAAACTGTTTGGATTAGCATTTAAGATTTCTGGCTGATTTTATTTTGCGTTTATATTTTAAAGAGAATCTAAATCTCACTTTGAATTGTTGTTGTTGTTTACAAACTAAATTCGTTCTTACTGAATATTTTAAAGCAAACTGTCATGTTTATGCTGACATAAAAAAACGAATTTTGTTCTTAAAGTTAATGATACAACATGTTTCTATTTTTGCCAGCTTCAAGAAGAAAGGAAAGCAGAAATATACTGAAATATTGGGATATTACTCTAGGGCCATGTTATCCACCCCTACTGACCACCTTTGCATTAACAACAGTAAGGACAATTAAAGCGTTTAATAAAACTGTCTTAACCTGAATTCAGGCTTTCACCTTTTGGAGTCATACATAAAGAGAAGTTACATGAGTGAGAATAACATAATAATAATACAGATAATACATTTTATTTATCAAGCACTTTTAAGGTGCTCAAAGACACAGAGATACAAATAAATAAATAAAATGAAAGTCATATTGAAATTGAGTACACAACATTAACCACACATTAAAAGTCATTCTGTAAAGGAGAGTTTTGGTCAGTGTTTTGAAGGTTGGGAGGTCAGTGCATAAATTGTGGACAAAATGATTTTGAACTATTTCTTATGAAGTGATATTTGTTATTATACATAGACATTTTCAAAGTGTTAGTGGGTTCAGTTAGCTTATACTAATTTGAAACCATTGTTAATATATTTCACAGTATTATTTTCATAAAACATTCCTAACCTTATCACTTTCTGATGAACCAATGTGACTCTTTATTACTAGAACTCTCTGTTGACTGTTTGCCGTAAGTAAAGTAATTTGCGTGCATCTAATAAAAATGCCATTTAATTGTCATTAATTCTACATTGTAAACCAAGGAGGGCAGAAGAGGCAGAGAAGATGCCGGTGGTGATGTTACACTGTTGTTTTAGTTTCCACAAATCACAGATAAACAGGATAGGAGATATGGATTGCTTCATGCCCCTTTAATCCCACGATAAATTACACAATAGATTTTCTCCTTGGTTTTGTGGAGCGGTAAGAACAATTTACAACAACAAACATCACAGCTTTTGTTGTATGTTTTGCTTCCCCGCTCTGCCCATTCTCTGTGTAACATGTGCTGGGCGCAAGAATATTTATATGTACACTGTTATTATCTATGAAAAGAATAGGCACCCTGCTGGCCTTCTGTATCTGTATTTAGACATCAAGTTGTGCAATTATCTATGAAGATTGGAATGAGCCGAGCAGGCAGGAGATCTGACTTATATTTCTTTCTTTAAAGCTTCTCTGACACTGAGGGAGATTGAAAATAACTGCACATTGAAAAAAGTCATTACATTCCCTTGATTGAGGGAACCCATGGTTTTGAGCGAAATAGAATTTGAACTTCATTATTGAATCTTATCACAATATATTTATATAATACTTTACACAGTTTATACATTTTTCTCCTTCCATCCTCTCTTCAAATGTATGCATGTTCCTTATAATGACAGCTACATGTATCACTGGATACAGGTGACAAGAGAGTTGTGTAGAGAGGAGAGTCTTTCATGGATATTTGCTTTGACAAGCAATAGTCGGTACATTCTTGACTGTAATATGTTTTTACAGCACTGCAAGCTCAGCTACTCTGACGGTCTAACATATCATGTACCATATAGTCTGAAGTGTGTAAAGGAACAGGCTGCACTTATTTACAATCTGTGTTTTATTTGGCTTACGGAGTTTACACACGGTGGTGTGCGTTGAAGCTTCAACGCTTCTGCCCATTCACTTAGAATGGGGTGACGTCACGCTTCGCCGAACTGCATTGTGGGAGCAAAGCGTAGCTTTCGACGGAAGCGTCAGCCAATCGAATCATATGCCAGTACAAGCTCTAGCCAATCAAACCGCTGCTTGTGTGTCCGGGGCGGGAGATTCAGGTGATTGGTTGTTGGTCTAGCTCAGTGGTTCTCAAACTTTTTCTGTCGGGCCCCCCCTTTGGAGAAAAAAAAAAGTCGGGCCCCCCCAACACAAATAGTCAGGCTCATTTTCTACTGCAACAATCCTCCCACATATACACAGTGTACCTGCGACTGTTACAATGAAGGCTCGATAATCAGCTCACGGCATATGGGTGTAAGCAGGGGTAAAGTGCTATTTTTATAGATGGTGTGTGGACCTTACATAGGGGGGTCCGGGGGCAAGCTCCCCCGGGAAGATTTATTTTTAAATATTGAAGGTAAATGCATCAATCTGGTGCACTTTGAGAGCAACATTAAGAGATCTATGGATACATCTCTCAACACCCATTTGAAACAGAACTGTAAACAGATTTACTTTTTCTTTATGGATATTTTACAAATCACCCTTTTAAACTTTATTCTTGTTTTACTGTCATATAGTATTTCATACCTGTTTTTCATTTATTCTCTTATTTTTTTATAACTATAATGATCATATAAACGTGTGCCTCGGAAATAATTGTTTACATTAATGGTGACCAAAACATTTGAGACCCACTGAGATAAAACTGAGAGAGTCCTTTAGTTCACAGAGTCTCTCAGTCTGACAGGAGAGGACTCTCCTCCACTTTGTTGTTGAAAAAACTCCTTATATCCGTTAGTGTAGCTCGCTAGCACCATAAGCTAACAACAACGATCTCCGGTACCGGTTCTCTCTCGCTCGCGCACACAAAATGGATCGTTCCACACACACACAGAGCCGAGCTTTAATGAACCACAGAGACCCAGACGTAATAGTACTGTACTGCATCATATTATTTTCGAATCAATCATTTTTAAAATTATGATATTTATTTTTATTTTTTTTAATAATCATTTTTCCTCCTGGTCTCTCGCGCCCCCCTGGCATGCCTGGGCGCCCCCCCAGGGGGGCGCGCCCCCCACTTTGAGAACCACTGGTCTAGCTTCAGACATGCCCGCGGCCGCCGGCAAGCTTCAACGCACGCCGCCGTGTGATAAGAAAGTGGCTTCTGGTCACTGGTGGTGGGCATATTTGTGACACTAAACATACTGTTTATTGTGGGTTTTTCAAGCACATTGGTATACATTTTATTTATATTATTTCTTTGTATTCAAACCTAATGAAAAGCAGTTAACACCATCAGTGAGGTTAAAACGCAAGGCAGCTCTATGCCTTCATACCCTCAGAGAACACAGAGGCAATCTAAAGCTAATTATAATGAACAGTGTGAAACAATGGCAGTGTTTTCTTTTTTTGGGCCAGAGCTACAGCATATCATTAATCCCATGCCAACCGATGCAGCTTCAATGTGAGGCTCCGACTCACGTCTCTGAACCAATCACTACACTCAAGTAAATCCTACAACAGAACAAGCAAGTGTCTTATTTTCACACTTACAGTACAATATTGACTGCATCTCTTAAAATATATATATTTATATATATATATCAAATATTCATGCAATTTTAAGTCTTTATTTGTCATATTCATATACACAACATTACAGTATTGGCTTGTTGTGAGTGATTGCACATCTAGAATAACTGATTATATTCATAAAATGTATTTTATAATAGCTAACATCATGATTTAGAAGTGTGATGTTTCTCTTTGAACATCGCCATATACTGATTTGTTAAATATCCCAACCCTGGTACATCAAGCACAATTATATTTTATTTCTAAACATTGGAAACATGTGATGCCAAAAATAATCTGAAAGAATTAAGAGTTTAAAGAGGGTATTGTAATCCGGTCAATTGAAAATGTAATATTAATATGAATATTATATTATATTATTTTGCAAATGTTATTACAACTCATTAGTTGTTTAACAGCAGGTTATTCAGATATTCGATGTACTGCATTGGTGCAAAAGATTACAATATGTATTTATATTGTTATAATATAACGAATAGTACTACTATTACTGCTGGGATTGAAATGTATGAATAAATGTTCTCGTGTGACGCTATTGATTTCATGGGCAAGAAAAGAGAGTTTTTCAAAGATGAATACTAAATAAGTAACCTTCTTTATAAGGGGTGCACATAACTGGTACGCAGCTACGCATGCGCGGCCTAAGTGTGGAATGTGTAACGTCATGTGAGTCACTACGCGCCTTTGCGTACCTGACCAAATCACAACATATTTGGTGTACACTGTTTCATGTAAAAATGCAATGGAGTAGACAAGACATGTCGAAAAAACTAAAAACACTGAGCAACTACTTTGGCGTTTCGCCACCTCCAAAGAAACAACAAACCGAGCCAAAGCCGAAGAGACGATTATTTTCTGAAAAGTGGCTCCAAGACGTGCCATGGCTGGGTGCCGATGATGAGCGCACTGAAATGTGGTGCAAAATATTCCGCTCGCATCCACATCTAGCAGACAAAACGGGTAGGCCTACGTGTTATTCAGGCTCGAAAAATGTCAACCACCCTTTGTTTGAAAAACATGAAAAGAGCAAGGAGCATGTTAATGTGGCACAAGTTATTGCTAATAAACAAGCTAACGAAGAACTATCCAGCCACCAACTTGCTAGATGGCAAGGCAATCTGCCAGCTTTCATAAAGCTAAACATGCACGTCCTATCTATGTCTTCCTAAACTGAGGATATTCCTTTACTGAAGCGGCTAGGAGTAAATATCGGAGGCGCTTATCACTCACGTGAAAGGGGGACACGGATAATGCAGACCATTGCACAAACTATCAGTGGGGAGTTGAGAATAAAGTTGAAGTCTGCTGAATTTGGGGGCTGCTTTTTGATGGATCTGAGGACATCACAAAAACCGAGCATGGGATCGTTTACATCGTGACTGTGTCCAGCAACGGAGAGTTTACTTCGGACTTTCTTGGACTAATTGAACTGGGTGCTGAGTGCTGACCGAACCGCGCAGGCCATAACAGACGGACTGGTGAAGCTTTTCCAGGAGGCAGGCTTGGATGTCAGGAAGAAAAAGTTGGTCGCTGTGTGCACAGGCGGGGCTGCTGTTAACGTTGGTGTGTACAACGGAATTGTGCCAAAACTACGCCGACTGGCTGCGGGGGGAGACTCGCTTGTGCACATTCTGTGCACCGCGCACACACTGGAGAACTGCGCCAAATCAGCTGATCGCAACGTTCCTTACTGTGAGACTTTTAATCGATCTGTGGTCAAGCTGCTCCAGTTTTATTTACAGAAATGTGGAGCAAAACACACTGCTGTGCTAAAGAGATTGTGTCATGAAAATGGGATCCCTTTTATGTAACTGGGTAAGTTTCACAATATCAGATGGTCTGCGTGGAGGCATGAAACACGGTTAAAAATATCAAGACTATTGCCAGCCATTAAAATGCAACTGGCTACAAGTGATAACAATGCGTTTTCACTGTTTTCTGGCCAACATGCTTGACATTGGCAACATTTCTAAGATCACATCCATTAGGTTTCAGAAGGAAAAACAGACCATTGGGGAATGTAAGGATGAACTCATGGTGGCCACTGGACAGTTCACACTGCTGCTCGATGCTGAAGGCCACTTCAGGAGGACACACACCGTTTCTAATGATGATGCTGACAGGGACAAGACAAACGTACTCGGGGTTAATTGAAGAGTTTGAAATCAGATATGACTCCCTCAAGTCATGTGATCACTTCTTGGTGTTTGATCCTTCAACTTGACCTCAGGAAATGCAAGGAATTCACAGTTTTGGCAACACAACAGTTTGCAACATTCTTCAGAAATATGAGGCCACCTTGCAACTTGACAGAGACACTATTCTGAGAGAATGGATGCGTTTAAAGCAAGCAAGGAAAACGCTTGGCTGCTTCCTCTGTGTATGACTTGCTCCAAATATTAAATTGTAATCCAGATGGTTACTCCAGCATCAACACATTAGTTAAACTGTCTCTTACACTGCCTTTGAGCAGTGCAGCTTGTGGGAAGGGATTCTCACATCTAAACATAATAAAAACCAAGTATAGATCTCGTCTGTCACATGCTCGTCTCTCAGCCCTGATGCACATTCACCTGTCAAAGAAGACCACAGAGACATTTGACCCAAAGCCAGCTGTTGACCTGTGGATGGAGACGGCGAATCGGAGGCTTACACAGGGACAGGGAGGTGCATCTGCAGCATCATCCTTTACCATGCAAGAAGTGGAAATAGAGGACAGTGAGGAGGAATACACTTATTGAAACCAAGCTTCGTGTGGGGTGAGTACCAAACCCTGTCTCCTGGTACTCATCTGAGTAACTCTCTGAAAAAGTTATGTGCACCACTATGTCTTTATACTTTATACTTTTAATAAGTGTATTTAAAGAAAACTGCCACATTATCTACTATAACTGTCAGTTCACAGTTTTTTTTACTTCCTCCGAATTTTTCTTCAAAAAGACCTGTCTGAACTGAAGTATGGAAGAAAATTGCCACAAACAGTACTCTTTATCTTAATTTGGCTTCCATTTATCACAGCCTTGAAAGAGCAGCATGGGATTATGAGTAATACTTGTGGTTGATAACGCTCTACAATCTCATTTATACAACCTCAGAAACATTTTCTCCAGCAGTTATGAGGAGGACAAACTCTTCATCATTATTGTAGTGTTTGTTTGTCTCCCCCAGCTGGCAAACGCCTCAAGTGTGAGAGTGAATGCTGATTTCACTACATGGTCATTTTAACGTATACATTCTGTGTAAAGTTCACCAAAACGCAGTTGTATATGTTTTTCAATAACAGAACATATTCGAGATTTGAATCTGCCTTGGATCTTGTTAACTGTTTGGAAGATGTATGTTACGACTGGGGCACACACAAAAATGATAGGACCCAAATGCACGACTCCAGACAAAAGATGATTCAAAAAAAGGATTTACTTGAGGTGATATACAAGGTAATACAAACACTCTCAAAATACTTCACAAAAAGCTAACCTAAATTCACTGTAGCACAGAACACAACTGGCTGACAGGCAACACAAGGGTCGAAACGATCTGGCACTTGGCACAGAGAAAACTACCTACCTGAAATGAGAGAATAGATTAACAAAGTAAAACAGGAAATGACAGACAACAAAAAAGGGTTAGCAGACGCGGACTTGACAATATTAACTAAACAGAGAAATAATACTAACAAATCTGATGAGACACAACAATGTCTAACATGAACTTAATGTGAGTTTGTGGGTGGCTATCAATCTAATGTGTTGAAAGGGTTACAAGTACATTTTAATAAGTCCAAAATGGCTAGCAGTGCAGAGAATAATGCATTTTCTTCGTGTGGAAAGAGATCTAGAAATCTGAAACCTTTTAAAGAAAATAAGCCCTGATGAGCAATTTTGCTGTTCCCAGAACATTTTCTTTTAAAAGAAGCCACATTTGTCGGATAAGCATAGCAGAAATAAGTTGTCTTAAGTTGACTTGGTGCTGGCCAAATTCATGGGCCAACTTAAACTGTGTGTACACATACAGAGAGAAATATGCATTATTTTCATTTAATTTACAAAGCCGCATATACGCCTCTTCTGTTTGATAAATCTTGATCATTATGGAACAGGGTGCACAGGCACAGACCTCATTTCCTCTCCCACAGTTAGCATAAATGCATGTAAGTACGCACTGAGTCGTGTGTTTGCATATTGATACTGTGCCTGCTCCACCACTCATTAGACCTGCCGATGAAAATAACTGCAAAGAAGAAATTCAATTTCATTTCTGCAGCGCCACCGGAGCAGCTGTCATTAAACAAGACATTACTCCAGGACGAGGCTGTGTAGGAACCACTTATTCATTGCATGTCTCAGTCATATTAAAACAGACTTTGGAAGGTGCTTGGTATTCAGGATAACATAAACATATCATTATCACTGAAATTATCGCTTGGTTGGAAATATTATGTGAGGAATTCGAATATTCATGAATTACTTAATATTACGTTTATAAATGGAAACCTTTGATTGACATTTTAAAGTGTAGACTGCAAGAACATATTTACACAATCAGTGAAGTTGACAACAAACGGCAACAAACAATGTTCAAGTCTTAGTTTAAGGCTGCTACCTCATATGACCACCATATCATATCACCTGCAGCTATGTAAATGTTTTCATTAAGTATGCCTACATAACGGTAACATGTAAAAGGTTCAGAATTGCTTCTATACATCAATTTATCAGATGATATTGACTTTGACAAGAGTCAGTATTATTATTTGTCTTATTCTAAAGCTCAAGCTGGTGTTTTGTTTGTCTGAAGTCAATTCCCATTGATACCCAAAGTAATACATCTTGCCTCGTACAGTAATTGTTGCTCAAAGCAAGATAAATTACATTTTCCATCATAATCATTTCTAAAACCAAATATTATTTACCAGAAAAAATTCTAAACTCTGCTTCCAAAACAAATTTCCCAAGATACCTAATCATGATGATGATAACAAATGGGGAGGAACATACTTTTTTTTAAGAAATGCCACTATTAGTGATGCAGAGAGGAACAAAAACACCTCATGCATCCATTTCAATGACAAACCACACATAAAAGCAGTTTGCCCTCAAATGATTTTTCTTCCGGGTCCGTCCTCTTTGAGTGTCCTCTCCCTTTGAGTTCTTATGGCATAAGAGCTCCATTACAATGATTTAGTCTGCACGGAACGAGCACACACATACAAGCACATACGCACTCATGCCTCAGGCCAAGGGACCCATCAATTAGAGTGGGTTCAGTCAAGTCATCATCATCTTCCACTATATTTTTTTTCTTTCCCTCAGTGCACAGAAGTGGCACAATGTGGACTGTCTACCCCCTCTGAGCACTTCAAATCTAGAGCACTTGCATAAGACAAGAGTCTATTTTATTGGCACGTAAGCGAAAATAAATCCCAGATTCCATCGGGGTATTGGGAGTGGATCTTGTTTTATGTCAAGGAGGGAAGGTGTGAAAGCCACAAGGGTATTTTAGGGAGCAGAGATTGGCAGAATGGAGCTGAGGCCATCAAATCGTGTTTGTCTGCCGGTTTTTGTTTTGCTTTGTACCTCCGCTGTTCGCTGTCCCGGAGACGAAGGCTGTCGTGCTCGTCAGGCCGCTTCATTTACCTTGTGCTGTCAGATGTCGTCTCAGAAAGATGTTGGGCACAACACACACATAGACACACACTCCAGCCTCCCACAGCTGTCTTTGAATTCAGGTCCTATTCACTGTTTACAACCTAGTAAACCACTGTGATGTATTACCAAAATATATTTCTCTTCATTTGAACCCTAATGTTGAAGTAAAATAGTTTGCATGTGGCAATGTCAGTCCGTCCACAATTTTATCAATTCCGTCCAAATGGCAAATAATTTATGAATATTTCATGTATTTGTTTGATCTCACTGACAGTGTTACACCGTTTGTTAAGTGAGTAGCAGTGAAAGTAGAAATTACTTATGTATGTTTACAAGAAAACACAACAGATTAAGATGGTAAATATATTTAAGATGCTCAACAAGCACTGATGTTAGCACAGCCTCACAGATCCGCCTGCATGAATGGCTGTTGACTTGTTCTTGTTGAAATGTAAAAAATACAGTAAGTACACTTTCAAAATCTGGTTTCTCTTTACCCTATAATCTCCAGGTGTAGTGTATTCACAAGTAGAAAAAGCAAAGGAATGACCAATAAAATGTGTCACAATCTAATGCAATACACAACTCCTCCCTTGGATCTTTTCAATATGTACTATTTGTGGATACTATCGAGAGGTTTTTGTTATGTTTGAGTCATCCATTCTTCATCTCGCTTGTATTAGACTGTTTCAAATCTTTTGACACAATATAAACAGTAGATTCCATATTCAATCATCAGTTTCTTCTCAATACCACTTGCTGACATTTGACGAATATGTCAACTAAAGTAATAGTTCAGTTTAGGAAGAGAAATAATGCCTATTTGAGATGGAGATTACAAGTGTACCTCTTTTTTGTCAGTGTGCTAAGGTTGAGCCAGGACATAGATCTCGCCATCAAAACGTATCCACTATATAAACGTTGTCCTGCACCAAGCAATGCCCTTCCTGAGCAACTCGTTTTTTAAGTGAAAACACTGATGGACTCCTGCAGCCTGGGGTCAGAGTGGCGGCCATATTGATTCAGCTGTTGATAAAGACAGTAGGAAACAGGGCAGGCTCTGAATGCCAACAGGAGAGTCTTGAAAATGGCAGCGCCTGGAGGCATTTCTGTTTCCCCCCGTCTCTGCCTCTCTTTCTGTTTACCTTGGACACATTTTGCTCTCAATGTCCTAACAGTCATTGCCGCTCTTCTTTGCATCTGTCTGTGTCTTTCATTATCTTCCGTCTATAATGTGTATTCTGCAAGGATGAGTGATTTTGAACATGAAGTAAAACAAATGATGACCATCTGACAAACGTTGTTATGAAACTGAGGTCCATGGAAGACCGTGTTTGTTGTGGAGAAATTCTATGACGTCCTGCTATGGATTTCTCCGACAAGTTGATAAGTAATGCAATTAAATGGACTGCATGCTGCAGGATGGGGATTATTTATTCACGGCTAAAGCTCATTACATTTTTGTAACAAAAGCTTCCTCTGAGTCTTTTTATGGCATGCGTGTTTCATTTTATCTTATTTATGTGAATTTCTGAGGATTATAGGCAGTGTGTGAACTATTCCATGGTGCTGATGGTGAATGTTTCCTACAGCAAAAATGTAATTTGGCCGTCAGAATATATTATACCTATTTAGCAACGCATTCTACAATACATTTCTTTTTTTAAATACATATAGATTTATTACAATACAGCTAGCATTTTCCCTTCCACCTCCTTTTTGGGACGCAGGAAGCAGTTGTTCTTTTACAGTAGACAAAAACATTAGTTAACATTAGACATTACCTGCTCAGCACCAAACAGCAGACGGACACAGTAAGTGAACACCTGGGGATAACATTTGAGTATTTAGCTGCTAAAGAGCTAGAATATGTCGATTGAGGATATTAAGGTCCTAATTTTCTAAAAGTACTGAATCGTATTTCTCTTGAAAGTTGTACAAGTACAGCTTTCAATAATGATGATAGCGAAAAAAATGCAAGTTTGGTGCAATGGTGCATTTGATCAAAGACCCAGAGGTAGCAATATCTTGACCCGTAATTCATTGACTTTAACCTAAATTAGTGAGAAGGAATGACAAAAAAGTGGTATTTAAGTATTTGTATTACAATGTTAAAGCTCTTAAAATAATTAATATAATATGAAGTAATTAATGTATTCATTTACTGTCTTATAAAGATTTTTCTTAATGATACTTATATTTAAAGCTTTCCACTAGCCTCCACTACAGAACTTACAGACAGAGCTCTGGCCAGTGCCAGTGCAGTGTCAGCTCAGGGAAGCAGAAAGTCTCGCTCTGCAACTGAACGTCGGACATTTGGCATCCCCTACCACCTTTTCTTAATTGCCATCTGTATTATTAGATGGCATATTCATTCTTAATGATCTGAGGGACACAGCTGCACATCTCTGCCATTGGATACTTTTCAGAGCACATCTTTGGCCATGCTGAGAAGTCTATATAAAGATTCAGATTCCATAACAAAACAATCAAATCGTACCTCATTAATATTGCTATGTATTCTCTTTAACTACCCGTAATACCTCTTGTAGATTTAGTATTGATTATGTGTAAATGCATGCATCAACAGGAACAATTAAATAAGACTGCAGCAGTTTTGGGTTATTCTGAATTAAGTTTTTAACTTGGGTCAATCCTTACAGGCCCATTAAAAGCAGCTGTTGAAACTGAAGAAATTATTATTTTTATCTCAAAGAGACACAGATAATTTTCTCTCTCTGAGCCAGAGGTCTGTAAATTCTTCACAACATGACTGCTGTCCTCTCTGATAAGAACTCCCAAGGTGACCCACAGCCTTTCTCTGGGGGGCTCTGCGTAACGCTCCATGTCCTGGCACGCAATCACCACGGATGAGCGTTATTCTGTGTCCTCTGGGCCCGGGAAGGGCAGATCTGAGTCGTCCTCCTTACCCTACGGTTTTCTTACCCTAATGGTGACTCCTGATTGAATTTGGCAAGATGGTAGTGTCTTCTTTCCCTCGCCCTTTGAAGCGGTGTCTCTCCTCCACACAGCGCTCCCTGACCGCTTCTTCACCTGCCTGGCTTGGTTACACTGTGCTGAGTCACTAAAATAACATATTTTAGAATGTGCCTAATTGATGTGCGCTGGCACGACTTGCAGATGTTTGCCATTCCTGTTTTATTCTCTGTTTTTTTTTACTTTTGACTAAAATCTTATTGATATATCATTTTTTCTTATGGGAGCATTTTTTATTGCAAGTAATGTTGGATTCACCTTTTTAAAAAGCTTAATGTGAAGGAGAATCTGATGAATATTAATTATGGTATTCTTTAAATTAAAGATAACTTCGATTGCCAGGAGAAGAGAAACTGGTTTTAACGTTTGAATTACAGCCCAGAACTCAAGTCAAGTGGAAAATGCACACTCATGTTTTTAATTTTGGCAGACAGCACAATTATTCTATCCCCAACCAGTGCCAATGTGTTCATCAAGAAGAGCAAAGTCCTGAATTTGGCAAGCACAGGACAAAATATTGCTTGAAAACAAAATCTGCAAGGTTTTATTCAAACCAAGATTATCTAAATGTCCCTTTTTTGCTTGTAGTGTGATCATTTTTTGGGTGACTTCTAAATGAATCTGTGATCATTCGTATGACCAGAAGTCCATATTTTCTGTTCTTTGACCTCGGGTGTCTTGTTAAGCTTAGTCAACTAAAACAACCTTATTTAAGTTAGAAAAGTGTGTTCATGGTACATATTTCTGATGAAGCAATGTTAAATGTTGACTCTATATCTCTCTGCACAGCCTGCCATCCACTATGTTATCCTCAGTTAGAGGTTTGTGCCCCCTTTAAATTGACACACCAGCTTTTGATTCTTAGTAAGATCTCTATGCAAGACCAGAATGGGGTCGACAATCAGGAAAACGTAGACATTTCTCTTGATGAAATTCAATTCCAACTATTACCCCGTATCCACTAGAAGTAGTCCATGCTGGCACTAGTTCAGAGTTGACTCCACTTTGTTTTCCACCTCTGTCAAAGCCAACATTGACAGATGTTGGCATTGCCAGCGCATATTTCTCTTAGCTTACAACAATGTTTTACGTAGTTGGAGCAGTGCTTATGCTGTTCATACTCTTCCAAAGCAAGATTGAATTGCAAGCATGACTTCTTCAACAACTTCAAACTCTTTGTTGTACCGACCATATAATGTTGTTTCTCATGTTAATCCCGCCCCAGCCTCTCACGAAAGTCTCAGATGTCTCTTTGTGCTGACCGATCAAAGAGCTCAAACCAATTTTTCGGTCCTCTGAAGTTTAACCGAAAAAATCTAGTTGGAAATCTTGCTCCGACTCTGAACTGGCCCTGCAACTGCCTCGATGGAAAAGCACTAACTTCAGGCATGTCTCTGCAGTTTTTTGGGCTTTAATCAAAGTATATGCCATCTTCAACAAAATGTACCAAATTAGTTTAAATGACTTTCTAAATGATTACCGCTTCAAACCAGGACTAAAGTATGTCTTGTGAATACTATGCGCGGTTTATGAAGGTCGTTCCAAAGTCATGTGCTTGCTGCCATTGGCACCGAGGTAATATTTCACAGAACGGTCAGGTGCACCGAGTCTTACAGTTTGTTTACCTGGACAGCAATCTTTGCTTATCAGGACAATAAGATGTATTGATTACTGATAATGTGTGTAGATGTCAGTTATAGGACGAGGATGTCAGATAATTATGCGAAAAGAGGAGTATTCCTGAGGTGTTTTATTGAACTGTTATCTAGAGAAACGCTGCTCTGGCTTAATATTCATAATGCATAATGGTACATCTGTGCACACTGCCAACATTTAAAATAGTTTTTGATTTAAAACCTTCATCAACTTCAACTCTTTTCTCACTAGTTTGTTGCCCTTTGGTTAAAGATTAAATTAGATGATATTCAAATTCTTATTAACCTGAAGATGATTTGAGCTCCAAGTTTCTATGATTAAAACCAGATTTAAAATACTGCTTGGTTTGAGGGATTATCTTTCTTTTATCTTGTCGCGCACCTAGAAGGAAAAAGAGGAATGTTGAGCTACGGCATGATGGGTAATTACACTGCCAGAATGACTGCTTTGCTGGTTTTATCCAATGTCTCTTAAGCTGAGACACCTTTCTACATGTGTCCACCTCTCTGTCGGTGACAGTGCTGATAGGGAGATGAGAACCCATTTATATTCAGTATGCTAATAGAAGGATTCAGTGCAAAGCAAAGTATTCCATGACATTTCCTGTCGGTCTGCACTGATTTTATTGTAAAGCAGAATCAGTCATTGTTATCGCAGTGCTGTTAGTTGTCTTTTTTGAGACGCTGCTGTACATTGTTCAGTTTAACAAACATACCAACAGTGGCAGGGTTTGCAACTCCATTTCTTTGTTAATTTTTCTTTTATCGAACATCCTCCTCACACCTTGTGTTACGTCACACAAATGACTCACAACAGGTCTATTTTCTTCTCAAAATTGCAGTCGTCTGAAATGAAATATGTTATCAGGGTTTAGCAGCCTGAGCCAAAGCACCTAGAGTTTAGGGTTTAAATGTTTACATCCAAGAGACTGTGTCTTTATTGGCAGTCACGCTAAAACAGTGCAGGCCTGGATTTATTCTGTGCTGTGTTTGTCCTACTTTAAAAAGTCATTTGTAGTCGTACCCAGTACTTGAGTTGAAGGGGGATGAGGGGGGGTGGCATCCCCCCTGAAATAAAAACGGTCAAAATCATCCCCCTTCTAAAACTGCCATCCCCCCTTTCCATCCCTTAGGAATTGGTATACACTGGTATTACTGCTATTTCAAGATTAATTTTGCGCATATTGAGTAAAATACTGTGGGCGAGGGAGCATGCAATTACATTTTTACCAAGTCACTGACGCTATGCTATGCGAGTGCCCTAGAGGGCACCAGGAGGACCACGTGATCTGAGGGACTTCATATTTAAAAAGACTAAAAATAACATTTCAGGTAAGTCAAGAGTCAGTAATCTTAGTGATTATTCATTACTTTTGTCACCAAAGGTGGAATCTATGGACATAAGCAGCAATAACAACTTAGTTTGGAGTTTAGCTACGTTTTTCTCTCGTGTTAGTTAGCTGGTAAGACTCAAAACTGTTGATGAAATGATACCACCAGCACCAGAAGAGCTGAAACCCCTCCTTCAAGCAGTGAACACTCTGGTCATCTCCACAGCTGAGTGTGAACGTGGGTTTAGTCAGATGAACATTTTAATCACAACTAGAAGCTCCCTAGAAGTAAAAAGCATGTCAGCCTTGCTTTTCATCAAGTGTGTTGGCCCTCCACTGAATAAGTTCAGACCAGATGTATATGTCAAGACTTGGCTTCAAAGCCATTGCTTAGCTAACAATCCAAAAGCAAGAGCCAGATAAATTGAGACCAAAAAGCATGATTATGAAAATCTTTGGAAACGTATATGAGATGGGGGAGAGTGGAGGAGGCAGCCATTGACAAAATTGGTCCTATTTTGTATTATCTGTATAATCTTTTAATATATTTTCATATTTTGTAAACAATTTCAATTTGCACTTAATGCCCTGTTAAAAAAAGTAACATTGGGAATGTTAACATAAAAGATTTGTATTTGAACTGCAATAAAATCATGACGGATCAATATTTTTCAAATTTTTTCCTACATTTTTTCATGAAGTGTTTAATTTACATAATGATTTAATTAACCCTTTAGATACCAGTTTTGATCGTATACCAGTAACTGCTTTTTTGAAAAAATACACTATAATTCAATATTATTCTAAAAACAAATTTGACTTTATTATTAGTATCATCAGCTGATCCATCTGAATAATAAATGAGGGACTGTTAACCTACAAGATTTGTACCATAGACTTCCATTATAACCACTTTTTTGTATCCCCTCCCCCCCTTTAAATTAAAGTGAAAAAAAGATTTTGTCCTCTGCATTTGACCCTAAATGTTAGTGGTGCCATGGCAGCCCGGGGACCGACTCCAATTCTGAGGTGCCTTGGTCAAGAGCAATGAAAGGAGTATCTGAACATCCATAACATGCATGTTGTTTTAGGAATATAATAATTATCTTTATGCTGGTTGGTCTCCCACCCTCTGCGCGTTATCAGCACAAATGATGTCCCCATATGATAAAATCCACCATCCCCCCTGATTTTTTTTTACAACTTGAGCACTGGTCGTACCTGTCAAAAATGTCTCAAATCTAGTTGTGTCAGCTACAGGTGAGGGAACACTATCATGATTGTGAACGTGTTTTCACCTCGGGTATCTCTGGCAAAGCACTAGTTATTATTTGCTATTAACAAATAGACACAAGCAGTAGGGCTGCACGATTTGGGGAAATAGTCTAATTGTGATTTTTCTGACAGATATTGCGATTCGATTTTCGATATTTGTTTTTAAGCGACCCAACGGAGGTTTATTGTAAAATGCGGCCATATCTCCTGCTAGGAAGGTCACATCAACATGCTCCCGTCTCTAGCACCCCCGCAGCCCGAGCTACGAGTGAAAGAACTAAACTTACATGAAACTTCCGTTGGGTTGCTTTAAGGTCAAGCTTCAGTTTAAGATTCACCCTGAAATAGAAACATGTGATGGAGCATTACTAACCTGACTCAGATGGTTCACCAAACCATCTAGGAAAGCTCCATTGGAAGCCATTTGGAAAGGGCAGGCACTTTCAAAAATACTTGGCAGGTGATTGGATCAATCTGTCTATCACCTTCTATCATGGGCCACTTCTGATTGGTTAACAATGACTGGTACATGTGGAGCACAGCACTTCTGATTGGTGTGGATGACTGACACACAAGAACAAAAAAAACAAAAATTGATAATTGCATCATTTCATATCGCGATTTTGATTTAAAATCGATTAATTGTTCAGCCCTAACAAGCAGTGGTGGAAAGTAATACATTACCATTGCTCTATTACTGTCAATACTGTATGTACAATTTTGATTTACTTTTCTAGGTATATATAGTTAATCAATACATTATGATTACAATCCAATAATTAATATGCATTATTCTGCAATGACACTGCAATAACTTTTGTTACTTTAAGTTTATTTTGATGCTAATACTTTTTTACTTTAAGATTGCTTTTTATATCTATACAAATGAATTTCACTTGACGTTGTGGTATTGCAAAATATTACTTTAATTTGAGAGATCTTCCTCCAACACGGATCGGAAGTTTTCTTTTTTCTTGAGGGCTGAACAATTTCAGGAAGTTGGCTGAAAGAAATTGGTCGATGTAAACTTTTCATTGATTTAAATCATTTTATGACAACAATTCAGTCTGATGCGTAAACGCTATACAAAGAGTTCAAAGCGGTTCATCTGTCTTTCTGAAAGACTGCAGGAGCAATAGAAAAGATTCAACGATACATTGTGTGCTGTGGAATATTTATTTCCCAAACATCTTACATCATAACTTGTAGAATTATTTTTAGGGTCAAACGTTTGTGACATTGTAGGTTCTTTAAACATTTATGAGCTTGTAATCACATGATTGAAAGTCATAAATCATGTGAGTCAGCTAAGCATACTAAATGTCCACACTGTTTGCAACATTTTCATACTGCTGTTGAACAAAAACCATCACAGAAAATAATAGAAGACACCAAATGTACCATGTACATTTCTCTTTCCCACCTCCTGATCCGGAAATAGTTTCTCTATTTTGTGTTTGCAAGTAATATTATACATGTTGACATCTGTAACTTCCAATGCACCTACGGTATCAGAGAATGATGAGCCATCTGATTATCTATTCTGACAACAACATGGATCACACATGTTTAGAGAAAAGCGTGGCTGTCCTGAACGCTTTGAAAAGAAAGTACTGATCATGTTTTTGAATGAAAGGTTATGCTAAGCTTTTTCTTTCACAAGTTTCACCAGAAAAAACATAATTTTGAAATGATGCAAACAGTGGCGTAAACATAAATGTATTGACTTACACTGTGAAACTCAAACACTTTGCCTTTTCCTGTTCTTGCTGAATATATTTGTTTAAAAAATCCATGGAGATGAATCTGTCTGCGCTAACAACTGCAATTACTGTCAGCATGAGATCTGACAGCGCAAAGCCATTGAGCCCAGCCGAAACATGGCAGACATTCCCTCTGCTTCTTTTAAAATACATCAACTAATTGGTGATGTACAATGGATGGAGGACAAATTACAGAGGACTGTTCAGCTGCCTTGTTAAGAGCCTTCAAATAGTCGATGATTTGTAGAGGTAGATTGCTCAATTTGCAGTCATTCTAGCCTTTGATTATATTTTGACACCTTTACCATAAAATCAGTTACATATCAATTATTTTGAAAAGTCTCTTATAGTGTACGTGATGCCTTGTTTTCATAGGTGAAAATCTATGACTGAATCTGGCACATTTACATGATGGACTCAAGTGCTCATGTTAATAATGTGAATAAAAGAAATCTCTCCATTAAAAATGTAAAGTTGTCCCTCCTCTGTTTAATGCCTGGGTGTCCTTCAGCTCAATGTTCCATATAAAACCAGAAGCTAGCAGAAGCACTTCATAGACATACTCAGCAGGAGGAAGCTGACCTCAGCACAGCCTCCACTATAACCTGGACTTCCTCCCAGGGCAGAAACAGCTGTTTGGTATTCGCCACCATAAGTGAAACATATTCTGTGTTTTGCAGGGCCTGCTCCTCTCTGCCCTCTGATTTGATGCTTCTGCGCCATCTTTATGCAAAGCACACTGATGAAGCAGCCACTTATCATTAAGTGGCTGCGGTAGTTATACATCAAGGTTTCATGTTTCAGTTTATATATGCATTATAAATCCAGACGAAGTGCCATGTCGTAATGCATTCCTATTAGCGGGGATAAATATGAATTCCAACAATGTTAAAACATATTTAAAGAAAATAACTTTAAAATGTTTACAAATTAAAAAGAAATCTTATAATACATGAGCAATCAGTGCAAACATCTATGCCATTACAACAATAAATATTACAGTGTTTTCCACAGAATTTGATTCTATTTGTGGGGGCACCGGACCGCACCCCCCCCCCCCCCCCCCCGGCAAGAAAAGCCAAAGGCCCCTTAACCTATTCGGGTGGTCCACGCATCCACCCCCCCTCAAATAAGATAATACATGCGAGTTCATGGCTACTGTAGACAACGTTCTTGTTGCTCTGTGTTGCGTTGTTTATGAGTGAAACGGAGTTGAGGATCTGTGGGGTTTATTCTCCCAAAAATATAATTTACAATTTACAATTTAGGCATTTAGCCTTATTCCAAAGCGACTTACAATGACCAATTACAGGGACATTCTCCCTGGAGAAGTAAGTGCCTTACTCAAGGGCACACTAGAAGTGGTGTTCCATGCAGGATTTGAACTCGCAACCTTCCGATCATCAGCCCACCTCACTATCCATTAGACCACAAAAAAAAAAAAAAGAATAAAAAGAATTTTAATTTTTTTTATGAGATCCATTTGTGGCGGATGATATTTAATTGTGGCGCAAATAAATCAATGACACCAAATAAATCAATGTATGGGAAACACTGTATTATGTATTATAATTCAGTCCTATTTAACTTATAGTTATTTTAAGTTAAATTACATAAATTCTATTTGTCCTTTTACATTTAAATCCTGTAAGAAAACAGGTTTAACACAATGGCTGTCACAGATCTAAGCTACCCTAAAAATATATCTTATCTGCTCTCTGTTTTCTCTTCCAATCTAGAGAAACATTTCAAAGGAAGTTAAGAAGTTTGAGCAGAGGATCATGAAGAACAATAAGGAGTTCATGTGTTTGAGTCTGGACCTCCAGCTGAAAGAGGGTGAGTAATCTTTGTAATATTACATTCAACCTTACTTTCAAGGGGGAAAATAGAAAAAAGAAACTCCCTCTAGAGGGAACTTTGGGATTTTAGATTTCGCAGACCACTTGCATGCACACTAACCTATATAACACACTACAGGACAGGGAAAACCCCAACAAGCTTAATCCATAATTATACATTTTCATTTATTTGGTTGTATTTTGGTATTATTCATATGGATTTGCGAGGTAAAAAACGAAAATTGTCAAATAAATGCGAAAGTATTAAAAGGTTATGTAAGCATGCAAAACATTCCCAAAACAGTATTATCCTCTCAAGTTTTACACTAGCTGTGTGTTGTAGCCTAAACAGGGTGGGTTCCCTCTTGCAGTCAATAATCCCTCCCAAAGTTTCAAAGCAGAGCGCCACATGTTAGAGCACTGAGAAGCAGCAGATGACTCGCCGCATTAGAGCCAGAGCAAAGAAGAGGAAAGGGGAGGAAAGGGAGGGAGGGAAGGAAGGAGGGGTGGGGTGGAGCTTGTTGAGCTGTTGCTCCGTGTTATGTGTCGTGTAGAAGCAGCCTGGAGAGGAAAGGAGGAGGTATCTGACGGCGGGGAATAGATGAAACCCCCTGGGGGAGGTTTGTGTCAGCCACATGCTCCGGCTGCTCCTCACCGAGCCGGCCCTTTGTTATGCTGATTTACTCAGCCTTTTGTCCAAGACTCCCACAGAGTGTCTGTGTGAGTGAGAGGACAAGAAAGAGAGAAAGACTGACATAGTTTACAACATTTTGCTGAGTACATCTTTATAATATTCAGGCGATAGCAGCACTTTGCAATATCATGCTATCCTATTCAATACTGATTTAATAATACAACTTTATGATGAAACTGAAAATGTACATTAATCTTCAAGGCAAAGATTTGTCCTTTTTAAAGGAAGTTTTTTATTATTTATCAACTTACCGATATCATTTAGTGTATATTATCTTTGCAGGTGTAGATACCGAAGACATTTATTGGTCCCAGTTGATTTGTTCTCCAACAACATTAGTCTTGGTGGTGACAGCATAGGTTCAATACAACACACACACATTTATGAAAAAGCATGAATTAATAACAATGTTACACGTAACAAAAAGTTGATATAAGTGATATATCCAATCCAATCCACTATATTTATATAGCACATATTAAAAACAGAGGGTTTGCCGAAGTGCTTCATAGCGAACATAACATTATAATAAATATAATATTACAATAATAGATAAAAGGCACACATACAATTAGATAAAAGGCACATAAAGGCTATGGACAGACAATAAAAGCATAACAATCGATAGAACAGCTCAAACTGACTCGAAAGCGAGGAAAAAGAGGTGGGTCTTCAGGCGGGACTTAAAAGTTTGAAGGGTGGGCGACAATTTGACATGGGGGGGCAGGTCATTCCAGAGCCTGGGGGCTACCGCTGAGAAGGCTCGGTCTCCCCTGGTCTTTTTCTTGGTTTTAGGGACTACCAGCAGCAGCTGATCAGCCGACCTCAAAGCCCTTGAGGGGGTGTACACCTGTAGGAGGTCTGAGATGTACTGAGGGGCCAGCCCATTGAGCGATTTAAAAACAAACAATGACATCTTAAAATGAACTCTAGAATGGACAGGAAGCCAGTGGAGGGAAGCCAGAATAGGTGTGATGTGCTCATGCTTGCGTGTTCCTGTAAGCAGCCGAGCCGCAGCGTTTTGTACCAGCTGCAGGCGTGCCAGCGTGGTCTGGTTTAGGCCTATTATATATCAAGAACCTATTAATGTTCTGAGCTGTGATATTGTCTGCATTCGTTTTTCTACCCTCTGTAGAGGGCGTATAGTCATGGTGCACCAACCAAAACAGAAGCAACAGGTTTATTTATTTTTAAAGAACAACATATCCATTTATTAATAGCACCTTTTAAAAGGCGTGAAACTCCAGGCACACATTATTTGTTTTAAGAAGTAAATGCACAGGTCTGAAACCCTCAATTATTTTATTATGGATTCATCATTCGGCCTTTAAATGTGAGAAAAATAGTAAAGACATAAACACATTACAGGATTTTATAGTTAACATAACGACGGTCTGAACCTCCAAGATATTACATTTACATTGATGAAAAACAGACAATCCTCACAACGTAGAAGCCAATGTTTTGAGTTTTTGCCTCATCGATTAGAAAATTGTTGATGGATAAATTGACTAAATAATAGAAGTATCGAAGTCATAAAAAGGAAACAACAGAAGGAGAAAAAATACTAAGGTATGAGTGAAGGGAGAAAAATTAAACGATGACACAAAGAAGGAACAGATGTAAGAAAGAGAGAAACTGATGAAATGTGAACCTAATCAAAGGTAAGGCAGAGTGAAACAAGTGTAACACAAAGACAGTGAGGATGACAGAGGGTGTCCCTCTCCCCTGCGCCCAGCCCCCGTCTTTGACGTCACAGACCGAGACACACAAAACAAGCGTCTCTGCTGAGCTCCTCACTCGCTTTCCAACCGCACGCTCTCCAGCGCACACTCACGCGTGCCCTCAGACACGGAGCAACACTTGCCTCGATACCCGCTCAGCCTTCAGCCGGTGTGCGTGGGAGTGCAATCATCTCTACACCAAAACATTGCACTCCAGCATCAAGAAAAGCCACTCTCACCCCTCGGGACTGAAACAAGCTCCTGTGAGTGATGCCTCATCCTGTGTGAGGCTGCCGACCGGGAGCACACGGGAGAGAAAGGAGAGCTCCGACTCCCAGCCCAGACCCCGACCCCGTCCCGAAACCAAAAAGCAGCAGATGTGACAGAGAAGGAGAGGCGGAGAGAAAGAAACACAATCCCCCCCACCCCTCCTTCCCTCATCTGGGAGAACAATAACCAGCTTTCAGTTGGAGAGGGTCAGCTTTTGTCCCTCTCCCCACGCTCCCATTGAGGAGCAGACAGACGAGCTGACACTTTGACCCGCTGCTTTGAGAGGAGGGGATTGCGCAAAGCAGTCACTGCGCTTGGAAAGATTTCATTCAGTACTTGGACAGCTCCTGAGCAACCAGCCCGGCCGAGTGTTTCCATGAGTGTGTAGACAATATTGTTTTTGGTTCGGAGACTAAGACACCACAGATGGAGCCCCCGTGTTCGCTCCAACTCGGCCCCTGCGGCCCGTCTCCATCCCTTGGATCGCAGAGCAGCACTGCCGGCTTCGAGCAGCTGGAGGAAAAGCAGCTCTTTGAGAAGTTTTGGAGGGGGACTTTCAAGGCTGTGGCCACCCCGAGAGCCGAGAGCGTCATTGTGGCCAGCATCACCGCACACAGGAGGGTGACCAAGTAAGTTCTCTACCTTTTCATCACAGCTAAGGAATAAACACATCTTGGTCTTTCTCGCACTTTTGAATTGTGTTGCTGCTTCAGTGTAAGCTGTCAAAGAAGGTCAAGCTTCTTTTTTTTGAGTAAATCTCCTTTGCTTTTATACGAAACAGGTGGTTGTAGAGGTTTTGTCAAGCAGGACACTGATGTTTGTTTGTAAGCAGTTGCCTAAATGTAGCCATGCCAGAATCACTAAACTCTATTGTCAACAGTCGGATCCTTGTTGTGTCGGACATTCCCTAGCATCCATCATATCACCCTGTGTTTGTTCATTTACAAGTCAAGAGACAGTTGTCCAGTTGACAACACTCAATTAAGATATCTAGGTGGTATAAAGCATCATTTTAACAGCCTCTTCACGTCTATATATTTTATACTAGCTACTACATGTACACCTTGATATGTTTGTCTCCCAATCCTTTCCGACGAAAATATCTCAAAATATGTCTTTGGTGTTGATTTATCTCCACCCATTTCAATTATCTCCCTTTTTTGTTTTTGAATGCAGCTGGACATTTGACATACGGCCAAACACAGCTGGCATGGAGAGTGTGACGCTCAGTTAATTGTCCCTTTTAAAGGTCACATGGCGGCATCTAAATGCCTCTAATGTCACACTTGTCCCCCTCTTTCCACTTGTGACATTGCTTTGTGACAGTATCGGTTAAAGAAGCAACATGTCACGTGTTTCTCCCCCCTTTTCATCCATCCAACCAAAGGTTAGCCCGAGAAGAAATGAAAAATATCTGTTGCCCTTTCCCTTCTTCATCCATTCCTTTTAATCCCATTTTTGCTCCTTAGTGTGCAATCAACCATCAACTGCTGGCCTTGACAATTTGATCAATTGTGTTGTGCACTGCTCTCCCTTTTTTGTCAAATACCATACCATTTTGGCAGTAATACAGAATACGTAATGAGTGATCAAACAGGTACATCATTTAACACACTTGTGCGTTTGCGCATGCGTACTCACACGTCAAATGATATAGCTTGCTTGGTTGACCTTTGAATGGTTTTGACACCCACTATCAACTTTCTCTTATGTGAAATTAGCTATGTTAATGAGGATTAGAATGGCCCATTTCATCCTACATCGGCACAGGCGGCGCAACACACTGAACCAGATAATGTGCGTTTAATGGGTTCAATTACAGCAGGGCCGTAATGCTGCACATGGCCTGGTTATAAACTATTTTATAACCTTGCATGATATGACAAAAAATAACACTTTACTTGTAAGAATATGATAGAATATGACTTATTTAATTGTGCCCCCAGCTCAGCAATCTAACCAAATAACTACAGCCCTATTTAAAAAAAAAAAACCATAACCTGGTACATAAGATGGAATCCATCACATGCTATTTGAGGAAACTGGCAAAAATCAAATTGAAAGAGAAAGAATTAGCACAGGAGAAAATTAGCTTCAATGTGGCTGGCCGCCATGAACTGAGCAGCCTTTTTTTGAAATAGCTGGAGACTCTGGAGCGGGGCCCAGCTGTCTCTTCAGCTTTAGATTTGTAAGGAAGGAAACTCTCCTCAAGTGGCATTGCCCCTGCATGGACTCCATCAGGGCGACAGTGACAATGATGGCAGCATGGGCAGGGGCAGGCGGACACTCAACGTCCCCAGAGAGCAGACATAATGTTGCTAATTCGCCTGGGTCTGTTTTTAAGACGTGAGCAGTCTCCTTCGTCCGCTTTTCCTCTGGGGTCCTGTCTCTTTGTACATTTTCTGAAATGCAGATGGACCTTTGGGTGATACAGATTGTAAATAATGAGTAAAACACAACAAACAATACACCCAGAGAATACAAATACAGGAGAGGACTCAAACTGTTGATTTTGTTCGAGCCGAGTGTGGCCGGGGAATGCTAAGACCATCAGATTGCATGGCCTACGGCTTGGTCCTCTTCCTCCTTCTCTCCGAGAGGAAACATCATTATTCACCGTGGATAAGTGAGGGGTGAGGAACAATTGCAGTGAAAGTGAGAGGCCATTATCTACAACAAGCAGAGAGGGAGAGAAGAGGGAAGACAGAGAGAGAGCCACGGGGAGATGTCTCATGTTCAATCAGCACGCGTCTTTCTCTTTTTGCACCGTCCTCACCCTTGCTTTCTGTTCTCCTCCTTCTGTCTCTGTACTGCTGAAATCAAAATGCTAGAGGGGCCACTGAGCCACAGAGGAGTAATTAGAGTGTTGTTGTCCTCCCCTCTCTGTCCTCACTGTCTCCCCCCTCTTCAGGCCAGTCACTCAGTGCAGGGGAGGAGTTCACTGGCTCTGTGCAGCGGGGTGGGGCTCTGCTTAAAACCATTATGACCCTGCAAGCTGTTTTGTTCGTGGGGGGCTCCTAATTAAATATGCAGGCTGGCTAACTTTGGGTTGTGTGAGAGTGTGTGTGTGCGTGCCGTGCATTCATGTTCATCTGTACTGGAAATGTTTTTCAGAAATGGCAAGGGTTTTAAATGATGCTGTAAGCCTGTGTGTGTCTCTGTGCATGTGTGTGCATGTGTGGCTGCTATAAGTGGGGTCTTGTCCAACTCAGTGGCAGATGGCAGGCTTGAGAGAATGCAATGCATGGGAGAAGGGAGAGTGTGTTTGTGTGTTTCAGGGGGGTTCAGGCCTCTTACCTCAGCAGATGCTGGTTTAACGAGGAAGAGGAAAAGGGTTTGGAGGGGCTTGTTCACTGACAGCACCAGTGGGAATATACAGCCGGGTGGACAGAAAAGCTGGATCACTAAAGCTGGAAAAAATGCATTCAACATGTTTGAAATGTTATGGCTATTCTGAGATACAATGATTGGGGGTTCCAAATCAGAAGGCACAGAGTGAAAAGTTACCTCGAGTAACAAAGCAAGTGGGTGGAACAACTAGGAGACCCCCGCCTGAGGATCTCAGTGGCTCATAAGGGATTAACAAATCAACAATACTAGAGGCCTGGCCGAGCAAAGCCTTAAATGTACAAGGAACATCTTATAATCAATTAAAAAACCCACAGGGAGAAGATGCCGAGATTCAACAATGGGAATGATGGGATCTGATTTGAACAATAGTCAAACTGAGAGGAAATAGGCTGAAGGAAGTATTATTGTGCCACTCTAGTTGCTCAGTTTTTGAATGGCGAAGACTCCTTTTAGAGAAGATGATTGTATTGATGATTGATGTACTTACAGGAAACGCTGAGCCATCCAGCACTTGCGGTCAGAGAAACAGCTGAGGAGCGAGGCTATATTTGCATTCTCAAAGGGCAAACAGCTGTATGTCATTGCCATAGATATGAAAATCAATACGGTCATCAAATATGCGGCCTATTGGTAGCATGTGAATGGAAAACTCAAGAGAGCCCAGAATTCAGGGCTCAATTTAGCAGAATTCGGAACAACTATTGTCTCCCCATTGCACAGGAAAACTGTGTTCACAACTTTAGCACGTTTGGTAGGTCATTGTTGAACTCCTACTCTTTGATGAATTGATAGTTTAGGTAATATTGTACCTTTTCTCTTTAACATAAGTTTGGCCGAAATGGTGGTTTGTTATATATGATTGTTTGACAGCTAGAGTTTTTGTCTCCTCAGAATTACTTATGTTTTTATTCTCAAAAAATGCTTTGGTGTCCACTCCCTGTTTAAGGATTTTGTCTGAATGTCTACGTCTGTGTTATAGCATGCTGGCAATTCCCCCCACATAAACACAAAAATACAGACATAAAATGTTCTGAGAGTGAGAATAAATGAATTGAGGATTAAGAGTCTCAATAACATCAAGGAGAAGCAGTCAGAGCTCCCCCCGGGACATAGCGTCTCTCTCTTTCCTTCTCTCTGTGAGAATGACAAACATGATTTAGTGACGGACGAGGGGTTTGTCTGCCGTTATATATCTCTGTCTGCAGCCCTGCTCTTTTCATCGTTGAGTATCTTAACGCGACTTCGCTCCCTCGCCTCACATCAGTATTTCTCTACCTCTTTCTCTCTGTATCTTTTTTATTTTGCGTAAACTCGCCCTCTCTGTGTCTGTGTGGTATTACTCAGAGCACACAGGAGGCGGCTGCTGAGGCATGCTGACAAGAGAGTAGGAGATGATACTCCCAGACTCCCCGGGCAGGAATAGGACTTATCACTGCAATGAATTCACATTTAATATTTATTCCAATGTAGCCAGTCCATTTGAATCAAACAATTTTCTTTGGCTTTAGACATTGTTCCAGTGTGTGTTTGCAGCAGGATGCATTTCGTACGTCAGCAGCTACAATAGAGAGGCTATTAGGTAAAGGTGGTTTATATTGTTTTCTGTATATCTGATACACAGTCACAGCATGTAGTTGCATTACAAGGCATTTAAGAAATCCAAGATCCAAACGAAGTAAGTGGTGGAAAAGAACAGGAGGAAAAGAGAAACATTTCTTAATTGAAATGATTTTGGAAATGTTTCTTGAATGCTTAAAGGAGGGGTAGGTAAGTTTGAGAAACCGGCTCGAGATACACTTTTTGTTATATTCCATGGAATGCTCTTAATATCCTGATAGCAATGAATATTTTAAGTGCTTTGAAAAAAAATCCATAAAAAAAATTCATCTGTGGAAGCCATAATACTGTAAAAACTACGACCAATTATTTTAGCCGGGCCGGCTAAAATAACTGGTTGGCCGACCTGTCTGTCAGCCTTCAATCTCGTGCACACACACACACACTCGTGCAGTCATTGCGTGCCGTCATTCGGCGTGTTTCGGCAGCTTTTGCTCAGTCGGCAACAGCAGCCGCTGGAGGAGGACACGTTCACCATGGCAGAGTTTGCTTGAACATCGTCTACCGGTCGCAAAAGAAAAACTGTAATGGAGCAAATTATGAAGAAAAAGAAAGTGGAAACTAGGAGAAGTCAAACCAGAGTCAATATCGGAGTTGCTTTTCAACTATGGCGACTATTTACGGAGCACACAGAGCTGATATGTAACGTTACCGGCGCAGCCTGCTCTCGTCAGCTAGACGTAACATTTGTAATACATTTTCACAAAACAAACATGCTAGCTTCAAAAATATAAGCACTGACAATAACTGTGTTATACATTTGTTTTACATTCATTATCATGATCGTGTGCGCGTTCATGTGTGTTGGAGGAGGTGCTCTGTATGAAGTCTGAAGGAAGACGCGGATTATTTTGGGTTGTGTACTTTGGAATTTTTGTGCACTCGAGGCGGTTTCTCAAACTTACCTACTGCTCCTTTAAATCAAGATTAGACATATGCAAATTAACAAGAAATTGGCATCAAACAACAAACCCAGGTGTTTGACAGAAGGCTTGGTGTTTTTCATTTTCAAAAGGACATTGTAATGCAGAAGCTAAGACTAATACGACTGCTCATTTCTTGTTTGGCTGAAGATATTTTGGCTCATTAACAAATAGAGAGTGAGAGTAGTTTCTTAATGATCAAGCATTTTTTAAGTTGAGGGTTTGAAACTACCAAGATGTGTAGAACATAAAGGAGTCATTGTGTCAGTTGTGTCCATTTTATACTGTAGCAATATGTATGCAATATTTTGTTTGGTCAAATAACATTACTGTAGCTGCCTTAACCTACTCAGTTGAGTCTATAATAAACAAAGACCTTTTTTTACTTAGTAATTTAACTTTCCGTTTCTTAATAGAATACTATTTGATTTCTTCTTCAAAACGTGCATAGTCTTGCTTTACTAAGCCAGTATGTGTTGTATCACATAGTCTTGATGGGTTAAGGAAGAATTGTATATCTGTCACATTAACTCACCAGACAGGCCATCGTAATTCTTAGTAGAAATGAAGGGATGCTGTTATTTATTCTACTGCAACGTCAACCTGCAGAGGCCAGTCTGTCAGACCGCTTTTACTTTTCTAATAAGAAACACTGCCACCATCTATATTCCTCTCTACCTGCAGGGTATTGCTGTACCAAGTCTAATCTCTTCCAAGTGCTGCTGCGAAATAGAATACATAGCTAAAAAAAGTAAAGTTCTGTTGGCCGTGCTCTGATTTTGAATTAACAGAACATATGACTTTGGAGCAGCTGTGGCTCAGGAGGTAAATGGTGCACCAATTGAACGGTTGGAGGTTTAATCCTCAGCCCCAGCAGTCTAAGGGTCTAACGGCAAGATACCTGACCCAACGTGCATGTGTACAAGTGCTTTGAGGGGTCTCAAAGACTGTACAATTTACTATAATTCTGTCTTTTAAAACTCAATGACATTTCGAAATGTCACCCTGTTCTCTTCATGACAAAGGTACTGTGAGACATTACTCGAGCTACTGTATAATGACACTCCGTTTGTATCCAGGAGACGATATGTTGCACTTGGCTGCTAACTTGTAATGGATGGTCGATATTGCCTGGAGGGTAACAAAAAGCTTCAGAATTCTCTGTGATTTTTTTAATAACGCCATCATTTTCTTTTTTGTTCTGATAGGCTGTTGCTTGCTCGGGGTTATGCGAAGGAGCTTCTTTGAACCCTTCTACACACACACAAACACACACACACACACACACACACACACACACACACACACACACACACACACACACACACACAATAAACTGTTTATATAGTGTGTGTATATATTTATACATTTGATTATTAGTACTGTGTTCAATCTGTACATCTAAACCCCTAAAGGCATCAACATGCTGGCAACGAAGAGGAACATATCTTAATGGGAACCACACATGAACTCTCTGTGTGCATTTTTGTTTATGATGTTCATTGTGTTATTGTCTTTATGCCAGGCATGCAGCAGAAAGGCACTATACTGTAAAGAAGTGGCTTAAATCTTGAGGGAACATACATAGAATTGACATCTACTCGGAATAACAACAGCCGCAGCAGCTGAAGATCAAAGAAAACCTTTTAATTTGTTCAGCAAAGACATTTTAAAGAATTGATTATCACAGCGAAAATAAACAAAAGCAATGGACAAATGTTTTAATATAAAGACACTTTGCTAGAAGAAAGGACATCTGAAATTTGTTCGGCAATAATATGGCACGTTATTTTGTTTTTAAACATACCTTGAAAAGCCTGCTTGTATTTCTTAATCTTTATTGTAATTGCCTATTAATTACCTTAACCCTCATCCCAGAAAAGTGAGGATTTCCTGTTCTCATGAGGATATTTGGTTCTTATAGAAGCATATACATGTTCAAAAAAACTGCTTGCATGTGCAGGTAGCTACCTATAAGAACATTATGGGCATACACATATGGATACTGACACATTGCCCATGGGGGGGGTTAGATGTGATAATTCCTCCAGAGCTGAACAGCAACAGCAGCATTCTCGAGGATGAAAGCAAAGAGCTGAGAGTTAACCCTTTCCTTCAAACATCAGCTCAAAGCTGATGTGAAATGTCCCCCTCAGGGATCACAGCTCCAAGCCTGTGGTCCACCTTAGAGGGGAACATGCCACACACTGCCTGCAGCCGCTGGATACTGTGAAGGCTCATATCCTGAGTAGCACATTTTCATGTGCAACATATTCTTGCAGTTGAGGTTTCATATCCCAGTTTAGAGGATACAGACGTCAAAATGTGACCCTATCTGGCATCCCCGACCATTTTGAAGCAAAATGACATAATTATATTGTGGATTAATTCCACCTAATCACACTCGTAATCCCTTGCTTTGCATCTGGTTCATATCGTGAGTAGGTGCAGGGGTCAGACTTTAATTTAGGGATGTGGTCATCCTGCTGGATTTGTTTTTTAAACAAATACCTCTACTGTCTTAATTTACCATCAAGTTCACTTTGGTTAATATACGTGAAATAGCTCTACCCTTAATGTATACTATGTGCTATTCTTTTTCCTACGAATTTTCTTGAGATATAAAATATATTTTATACTACAATAAAAGGGTCGTCTTTCTTATCCCAAATTAAAATGTAACCAAAGTAAAAGAAGGTTTTAGAACAAATATCTTAATACTCCAAATAATATTATTAAAAGTAAATATATTTACTTTATGAGAAAAGTTCCTTACAGTGTAAACATATATAATACTATTCATGTAATGGAATATAAATACAATTATTAAAACAAGCACAGTAATAGACTTAATTTAAAATATTGTATTTAAGGTGTAGTTAACTGCATAACTCATTCTAATAGGTGCTAATGACTCCATAGTTACCTCAGTTGGCAATGAGATTGAACATTTAAGAGAAAAAACATGTCATTGTCAACAAATTCAACAAGTTTTTTAAGCTCATCATACATTTTGCATGTAACACTTGCCAGGACAACTAAAGTGAAGTGTACATGTAGAATCATAACCTTCTTGTATGCTTCTGAATTGCAATACAGTGGTTCATCAGCATCAGTAAAATAATAGGCGAGAATGTATTCTGTCAAGCTGTAGAGAGAGTTGTTCTGCTCTGATGGCAGAGAGGGGTTAACCAATTTAGTTTGAACTTGTGTTTTTATGCCTGAATTAGTTTAATTCCATAATCATAACAGTGAGGACACAAAACACAAGCCCTGCTTAAAAATGACTGTCTTGTTCATTTAAATGAAATCTGTTCATGTATAAAATGAACTACTGCAGTGTGTATCTGTACAGCACCTGCTTGCACTTAGAGTACTTTATGTTAAAACCCAGTGCACTGACATTTAAAAAGACTCATGACATTTAAGTCCATTAACATAGTAAATTGAGTTTGCTTGTTCACAAGATGTGATGGTGTATGCTTGTCATTTGATCAGTTTGCCAAGTGAACAATCTGAGGCACACGGAGACACAAAGGTGCGGAATCGTAATCACTGATTATGTTCTTAGTATTTCGGTTGACACAAACTCTGAGGTCTGCGTATTTCTTTCAGACACTGTTAAGAATCACTAGCTTTAGTCTTTCAAAATGTATTAGGTGTTTCTTATCTCTATGACCTTTTGGCGTGTAATGTTCTAGCTATTCAACTTTATTTGGTGATGTGAGTAACACATGCAGACAGATGTTGCCTCTGATACTTCAATGGACTTTCAGCTTTGTTGCCTTTGGCTGCTTCACAGCTCAACCTTCAGAACACTTTGAATGAGTTGGTGTGTTTTACTTTAACATTGGTGAGCAAGTACACAACAAGGATAAAGCTGACTCAACCGAATAAGCAACAAATAAAAGACTAAAGAACAAACTTTACTTTAGTTCATAACATTTTTCTACTGCGAAAATGCGTATTTTGAAATTGTTAAGAGTGTGAATAGCAACAAACAGCCTTGTGTAATTGGCTTCTTTATTTTGTGAAAGAAACAGGGTGAAAGAGGAAAGAGAAAAATAGTTTTCAATAAATAAGTTTGATGGAAATACAACAGCACTGCAAAGCATTAGGAAGAACTGTGCGAAAGGAAAAAGAAATAGAAGGAAACAAATAATTGACAAGGAAGACTCTGAGAGTGACATTTTGAGATTAGGCTTTTGGGGACACAGGAGCAGCCAAGGTTATTACATTTGACTTAATATCATACTCTTATGAATCTGAATTCTTTCTTGAATCTCGGCTAAAGGGAATTGAATTATATGTAGGCACATAATGTACAGTATTGAATACACGTATAAAAGATGAGAGAGAAGTTAAAACACTCCTTTGTGCTCTTACTGGCTTGACATGAAATGGAGAGTAGGTAATCTTACAGACAGTAAGAAATGACCTATTCCTTTGAGAGAGTCATTATCCGTGAGTGTGGTAGCTGAGAGAGAGGGACGGCTCGGTCATTACCACCTATTAGATCTTCACAAAGCGGGGACGTCCCTGGACATGAAAAATATATGACCTAACTTTCAACGCGAGTCATTTGGCCTCCAGCAAAATGGGTCACACTAAAAGAGAGACAAAGTCATGCGTTTTGTTAGCTAGCCGAGAAGGATTGATTTTTCTTCTTGATATCAAATGAGCTGATATTTCTTGACTTAAAACTTAAAACGTATGCAGTATATCCATATACTGTATATAAGAATTGGATCTATTAACAGTGAGGTCACATATTGATTTTAGGACTACAGTTTGAATCCTAGAGCATGGCCGTCACTATCTTGTTTTTGGAAACAAAAGTGACACTAGATGGTAGGGATGTAACGATATATCGAATATCGCGATATCGCGGCAAATAGATGTCTCAATACCGTCGTGAGACTGACAAAATCTACCGCGATATCTTAAATGTATTTTAAATATATATATATTTTTTAAATCATTTTTTTTTATTTAACCAGATGATCCCATTGAGATCATCGATCTCTTTTTCAAGGGAGACCTGTCCAACATGGCAACAAGTAGGTTATAACATGAACATACAAAAACAGATAACTCAAAAGGACATCGTATTTACAGGGCTATGTACATACCTAGAGACATAGACAAGTACCAACAGTATATTTATATCTCGCCCTGTCAATAAGCCTCACCTTCTTGGCAACAACTGTATTGTTTTTGAAGTGGTGGAGAGACAATGCACAGTTTTACCCACTGCTGTCACCCATGGCCAAAGCATATCTCTCTGTCCCAGCAACATCAGTACCAAGCAAGAGAGTTTTTTCCACAGCAGGGGATATTGTAA
>CALSBZ010046654.1:1431431-1463254 GCA_943591055.1 Gobionotothen gibberifrons | reverse complement strand
GCCCCCCCCCCCCCCCCCCCCCCCCCCCCCCCCCCGCTGGCGATTTACTAGCGGACCGAGGTGGTCCCTCCCGTGAAAAAGGAGATTGAGGGGTATGCATGCAATAATTGCAATAGGCTACATGAAAAACCTTTCTGTTTAATATTTAGAGAAGAATTACAATGTGCAACTGTTCAACCCGCTTCCCAAAAATGTGTTACAAATTATATATATATCACCCCACAGGAGAAATCAAGATGAAAGTCCAACTTAGGTGCTACTTTTAAGCCTAAAATACTTTGTGAATTGCTCTTAGTGAAAAAAATTAGGAGTCCTAAATTTAAGACTGACACGCCCATTATGTTTAGGAGTTTCTCCTAAATTCGCCAGTTAGGAGCTACTTTTAGCCTTAAGATCCTTTGTGAATACGGCCCCTGTTCTCCCTTTCATAAAACATGGAGACAGGTGGAAAAAAGTATTAACTGCATGCAATTTAATAACTGCATTGTTCTGTGACAAATTATTTCTTGAATGTCACGTAAAGGAGAGACCCAGTTTCTATAATTGGAATAATGGATTAGAGAAGCCTTGTTCATACGGCAAGATACCTGCTGGATAAACCTGATTTATTTACAATATAATTATGCAACTGGGTTTGAAATGGGGTCTTTACAAGAGCGCATGACCTAGGCAGGGGAACAATATGGCAGCAGTACAGTGAGATGATGGCAAACCTTATCACAGTTTCACATCCATCCATCCATCCAATATAATTGAATGAAAATATGTAAAAAGGTCAGTATTTGTTAAATTCTCTTTCAAAAGGAAAACCTTTGCTCTACTATTATAGAAGGTCCTCTCAGTGTGCGATTATCCCAAAGTTCTTCTAAAAAACAGCATATTATATAATATTTATATTGTACTACTGCTGTTCTGGGGATTGTTTGCATACAGTTCTCAGAATACTAAACTGTATCAGCTCCAAACATTGCACAATCAGACTGCCTTTCTTTTAAACTTTGTCTCCTTCAGTTCCCCTCAGGACAGAGATTGGCCATCACACTCCTGAGTCACTTTCACTTCGTCCTTCCCTCGCTATTATTTCCTGCTTATTGTATGTCTGCGACAAAAGGAAGAGATTCAAGTTTACATCTATCTGCCCACCTCTCAGGCCCTGCTGCTTCTGATGTTCACTCAGAGAAGGGCTGCGTTTCCCAGCAAAATGACAAAAAACCTGATACACTGACAACGTTCATAGAAGCTGACAGGCTTTCTGCCAGATACCTCATACATGCCTTAAGGAATATTCTCCAACATATCTTATTTCCCAAAATGTCCTGCACAATGAAAACCGATATTAAATATGCAATTTATTATGCCTGTTTACCTATGTTATGAAGCAGTGATGCTTTCCAGCGAGTTTTCAAAATACTGTAGATCTGGATTCAATATGCTCGGTGTGCTGCACTGCATAATACATTGATGAAATATGTCTTCACCTTGAGAATCACTTCATTAGAACTCTAGACCGTCGACCATTTTGTCATGATAAGGGAAAATTCAAAGAATGAATATTTTACTTATTTTCTTAGGTCTAGTGTTCTTATATTTTTCAGAATTACTGTACCTTCAAAAACGGTGGTACAAACGTACTGCTAACCAACCAGAGCTAACAAGTTCATAATCTAAGAGGCGGCTGGCTGCGGCTGTACATTTATTTATATAGATATATATATATATATATATAGATATGGTTGATAAATGTTATTAATCTTCTTATTTAAATCTCGACTAGAAAGACATATTGCCCAAAATGTAAACTGTTCCCTGTAAAACCATTAGTTGAAAGTTTGCATGTTGTCTTGGCTTTTTGAGTATCTACAAAATCAGGGATTCCCATATATTTTATATTTATTTTAATGAAAAAAAGCGTTACATTTTAGGTAAAGGAGGAGAGCTAACACTTTGTGAATCTTAATCTAGTGTATTAACAAATAGGTTTGCTTTGGAATATTGGTGCATAACATTAACATAGTAAGTGAAATTCAATTTAAAAGCAAGGGTTGTAGAAATATTTAAATAAAATAGAAGAGAGATACAATTAAATCTAAATCTATAAACAGATAAGTACAAGACATATAAATATCCATAAGAAGAACATTTAAAAAAGATAAAGTATAAAATATCTGAACTCAAATGGAATATATGTGCACCTTTAAGAATATGCTGTTAAATGAATTTGCTATTGTTGAGTCCAAAATCTACTAAATAACCTTTTAAGGTTTGTCGGATAATTTGTAGAACCAACGGTATTATAGTGTTCAAAGATGAACACTACTTTTGACTTTTAAGGGGGATTATCTTTTAATAAGGTTTAAGCCAAATTTAAGATGACCCTTTAATTAAGAAAATCATTTAGAGCCATTTGGCTTTTAAGCTTTTGAATCAAATCCTATTAAAGTTGTATGTTTGTCACATCAGCTTCCAACCTTAAACAAAGAGAAAGACAGTGTTCTGGTGCAAGTTACTGTACATTGACTGGACAATAATACAATTATATTGAAGGAATGCATTCTTAATATTATTTAATAGAGCAACTTGTTATTTACTCTAATTGTTTCCTCCTGAGGATCAGAGGTTACATAGCTAAATATTCCCCTCAGGACCTTGGCGGCGTTGGCCATCCCACACATTAAAGATAATGGAATAATTCACTTGCCCTTGAGCCCCTTGCCGTGCATTCATACAGAACTTCTTATTGGGTTGCCAGCAAATTGAATGAACCTCCTTTCCATAAAAACGTAATGGACTCCCTCGGATAGCCCTCTAAATAACATGGACGGTACGGGGAGGTGAGATGAACCAATTTATTATCCGACTTTGAAGAAGGTGCGTACCGAGGGGAAGGTCACTCTCTCATTGATCACCTGTTCTCCCGTAGGGAAATAATAATTATGTGTACCAACATGCACCGAGGTGACCTCCAGCCACCACCGGGAAGGGTTGGAAATCCTCCAGGGAGGAAGTAGCTCTGTGTTGTGGAACAGTATTGTTTAAGCATGTACTAAATGGCTTCATGTCATTGTTTGCGTTCATGGTCATGTGAAAGTCTTCCTTTTTATGAACAGTAAGGCATATATGATTTATTGCCCTTACATGTGTTTCTCAAAGATTGGGTTTTAATTTAATTTAAAATGATGCAACAGCATGGTTGCGCCAAACTATTCTGCTCAAAGAGATAAATTGTTAAATATTGACAGATCATTTCAGGCTGAAAAACCTATTTACGAGAAGATTTAGCTTAAAGCGTAATTATAATTAAAAAATCTTATGACACAATAGGCACATTTTCTCTTTTTGCTCTGTGGCTATCAGTTCTGAGAGCCAAGAGAATGCATTCTGTGTATAAGAGTGATATCAAATGTGCTGGTAGACCTTCATAAACATGCTTGTAATGCAATCCCAGTCTCGCCAATCTAAATCATGATGAGGCCTGGGCTGCGACACAAAACCCAATTAATTGAGAAGCAAGATAGGTAGTAAAAAAAAACATCTGGTACCTCTGCCGGTGCAGCTTTACTGAGGAAAATCAAACCCAAACCTCTGATTGAAAATGCAGAATGATCCTGCGGGGCTGCAACAATAATTATTTTACCATCAACTAATCTTTGATTAAGTCATCATCTAAATATACAAATTGTTTAGCTTATAAATTGTCAAAGTAATTAGTTACACATTGTACTGTATGGTGTATACCACGGTATGTCCCCACATCAGTCTAAACCCACCAATGCGCCAAGGTCCAGGTGAACTGCAGGCAGTTATTTAAATTATCTTAAATAGGCACGAGAAATTATAAAAACAATGGTATTATTAATAACACAATATTCAAGTGAGTGGAAGGTCAGTGTCAGCTGATTGGGATGCATTTATCCTCGAGATTGAATGCGACATTGACCCTATGTTGCATAAAAACCAAACTTGACTACCATGCCACCTCTGAGTAAAGTACATGTTGGAGGCTGCTCTGCCTATCATGAAATGCTAATGGTGTTTCTGTCTCAAAATCAGATCAAGTCGAGCTAACAGCCAGCAGTGCCCACACTGATTAGCATGGAGGGGGGAGAGGTGGGCGGAGGAAGGGGAAGACAGCGGGGGTCTTGATTGCTCTCTATAGTCGTCACATTCTGCATACCCTGCTCCATTTTAAGATGATTATTTTAGATGTGAATGCCAGGTTGCATAGCTAATGTAATGTCATCTTAAGAGCCAACAGTAATATGTCACACTTGTAACTGAAGCCTTCAACTTCTCCTAGGCACATATACATACATGCATAGTCATGTATCGGCGTGGTACTACTACGTGGTATTACTTATTATAATGAATGGTCTGTCAGCAGTGTAAATATATGTAAATGTTGGAAAAGGATGACATGGTCACAGTGACATTTGTTTTTGAACTACGGTTTTGAAGCCTTTAGTTTTGTATTTTGCCTTCTCCATCATGAATTATTGGAATTAGCAAAGATATGAGAGGGTGGAAAAAAGTGCAACCAAATCGCTGAGCAGTATATTTTAGGCAACAACAACACCGAAACCAGAAATAAACCTATACTTACTTGTTAATACTGTACATACCCTGCCTTAGCATCTATTTGACTCTCAATGAGACCATAATGTGCTAAATGTACATCATGCTGTATTAAGACAAGTTTGAAACCATAAAATCATTTGGAAAATGTTTGCTTAGGGGATAAACTTCATGAGAAGTAGGGTCTTTTTCTTGTAGACTACTAAACAATCTGACTTATGTTTGCAACCATGGTGGAGAAGCCACCTAGAGGTCATTTGAAATAATGCAGGTTCATTGATCTCCCGAGTTGACTTCACTTTTCTCTCCCTGACGTTACGGCTTGGTTGTGAAGGAGAAATGGACATAGTGGTTGTGTTAGGAAATAATAAAGATGATGCATAGAGCACTGTGAAATTACTGCAACAGACAACTTTGTCTGTGTGTTTCTTGAAGGACAGTGGAGAGAGATGAAGACGTAGGCTACATAAAGAGTAGGGCTGTCAAGTTAACGCGTTAATAACATTTTTTTAACGCCACTAATTATTTTAACGTGCGATTAACGCATGTGCATTTGTCTTCGGCCCGCCCCGTAGTTTCAGAGCCCAAAGGCTTGACGTTGTTGTTGTTGTTGTTGTTGTTGTTGTTGTTGTTGTTAGTTGGATGGTGGGAGATTCTAGCGAGAGATATGGATTAGGGCTGATTATCTGTTCTAAATGTACCTTAGAGGAATACTTTTCAAGTTTGTAATACTCTTATCAACATATGAGTGGACAAATATGCTTTATGCAAATGTTTGTTGTAAAATGACATTTGCATAAAGCATATTTGTCCACTCATATGTTGATAAGAGTATTAAAAACTTGAAAAGTATTCCTCTAAGGTACATTTAGAACAGATACAAAATGTGCGAATAATTTGCGATTAATCGCGATTAACTATGGACATCATGCGATTAATCGTGATTAAATATTTTAATCGACTGACAGCCCTAATAAAGAGACAATATTGAGGGACAGAGAATGCAGTCAGGTGAATAAAGAGAAGAGATGGAGAAAGAGATAACACTGAGGATATGACACCCGTTGCCTGTAACAGCCCAAAGGGTGAAGTAGCAGATGTGGGAGGAGGTCCTGACTCTGATATACCACAGACAGCCAATGTCATGGGACTGTGGAGCTATAGTAACAAAACCAAGACTTAGCTTCTTGGATGAGACTCAGATAGACAGAGACAGAAGGTTAAAGCAGCACAGAAACAAAGACGAACAAGCCTGAGGTCTGATACAAACATACGAACACAGTGGGGAGATTCTTGGCTAGAGATTGCATATTACATCAACCACCAAGGTACATTATTAGCATCAACATAGTGGTAGATCTACTGGATTGGATGGATGCTGCGGCTCCATCTGCCAGTGCGGCACACCTGGTAGGTGGCAGGGATGAGAGCACGAATGACCATGGGGATAGTTTACCTGTTCACATTGGCAAGCCAACATCTGCATGATAAGACAATGTGTGTAAACTGTAAAAAGCTCAGAAAAGGGAACAGGTTTTAATTGCTATTCATTTTGTGAAGTGCAGCTTCAGTGAAAGTGCTGTATAATATTATTTAACTTTGGATTTGTGGTTAAAAAAAAGTGTATATTCTATTTATCTACCCTAGGCAGGCAGCTCAATTTGAGGTATAATTTAGAATACATTGAATTCCATGAATCCAATCATCAACCTCACTTTTAGCCATTTTCTGGCCCAGACGTTATTTATTATAAACATGCCTATTTGAAATTCATATTGGAATGTGTGGACATGACATGAAAGTGAAGTGTGAAAACACATTGTTATCCAGGAATCCAGATGTTACATGTGACATTATTTCAAGCCTTACCCCCCTCCCTGACATATTGTACATCGCTCTTAGGGCACATCAATCAGCAAGAAGGGTGGAAAGAAATCTCCTTCATTCTTAATTCTAGTCATTTTTTATCTTTTGACATTGATTATTTAATGGGAGAACAGATACTGTGAAACATGCTCAAAGGCGGGCCTTGGTGAATAATTCACATGGCTATTTTGCATAGAAGAGGGCGTCAATGCTGAGATTTAAAAAAAAAAAAGACAGAGAGATAGGAAAATAAGGTAACATGTTTGTCCATCCTGAAGCTGTTCTCTAATTACCAGCATATATCTGGATGTCAGGAGTTCCCTCACTCTCTCCCGCACCGAGATGTCGATTGGCCCATTGAGTTTCATTCCGCCTGTCATGGCCGACTGCAAACTTGATATGTTTACTGACACAAATTAGTGTGGAACTCCAGAAGCTCATTAAAGCAGGGGGGAAGATTTAAATAGCAAAGTATAGGGTCCTAATATGTTCCCCCCTCGAGGTCTGAACATCCAGACAGGTGTGTGGAGAAACCACTAATTTAATGCCAGGAATTGTTCCCATGGAGCAACAACAAGAAAACGGTGGATAATTGGAGGCAGAAGTAGGAAAAGGAGTTCCTTAATGCACAGAAAGTGGTTGCTTGTCTGTCAAAGCAGATTCTAAATTAGCTGCAGTGTCATGGGGAAATGTGATATAGGGTTTTCCTTGCCGTTGCTGATAAATATCACATTTAATTGGCTGATTAAGTTCAGCCAGATGGCAGTTTTATTTTCTGTTTGTTCTCTCTATTAATTGGGAGAGGTGTGCTGCAAAAGTTGGAAATGTTTGTTTTGTCTCACCCAACAAATTAAGGGAAATCTTCCGTCTAGAAGCCCAACAACTCGAGAAATTGAGCAAGACATATTTTCCATTCCTGCACCCATCTGTCAGCTGCTCTTTGAGTGAGCAAATTAGACTTAATTAATTGGAAAAAATAACCATTTCACAGCATTGTTAGCCCATTTCAAACTGATCCAACTTTCTTTTGAAAACCTCAACTCTTTCTTTTCTCCTTCTTTGGTAAACTCCGCAGAAAAACCTTCTGCCAGTCTTCCATGGGCTTTTTCCTCAGCAGCTTCCTCCTGGCGCAATGTCAAAGCCGTGCCAATTAAACATGGGGTGCGCGCAATGATTATTGCTCGCTGCACTCCACATACATTAGCTACATTAGCATCTGCAGAAGGCTCTTCAGTAATCTCCTTCATACAGGAAGAAGTGCAATGAGGAAGTGCACCCCACAAGCTGCTAATTAAACCCAACCAGACCCGCTTCCCTCCCTACGCCTCCACACAAAGAACCCTCTAATCACTTCTAACTCGATTTGGAAGCAAGTAATTGATGCACACGTAAGGTTTATGATGCGTGAAACAGGAGAAGCACTACCAGTTTGGATGAACAATCTGGACCAAGAGGACAATCTAACGCTGGAGTTATTCCTCTTCTAAATGCTTCTGAAATTGCTTCGTTGGTTTAGACCACAAAGGGCATAACGTCAATGATGATGATGATGATGATGATGATGATGATGATGATGATGATGGCGTGATGATGATGTTGGCAGCATCACAGCGTTGGCATTCACATGACGTTTTGGGCTAATCAAGATTCAGACGAGCTTTGTTGCTCTTTATGCTCATGTGAAAATCCCTTTATCTATTGGAACTGAAGCTGATTGCTCCATTGGCCTCGGCTCCACAATGGAATAAACTTCGCCTCACATTTAGTTTCTCAGGCCAAAGCGTCTTGGAGCAGAGATGAAATGTAAAGCAGCAGCTACAGGAAATGGTGCCATCTTTGTCAGAGCCCCGGGCTTCAGCATGCAATTCACAGGGAAGTGCTGCTGCCCTTACTCTGACACGAGCTCACTCGGGCAAGAGGAATTACAGACAGCACTGACACATACATGTGACAATATGTGACATGTCACCATCCAATAACACAGTTTTCTACTCAAATCACACACGTTGTGGAGGAGCAGCGTATTGTAGATATTATTAAAATGTTGACATTCCTCAACGTTCCCACCTCCACGGTCTCCCCTCCTCACAGGATGAGGCGGCTCTTATAATGAACCCTAGCGCTAACAGCTCTTGTGAATCAGAGCACTATGACTATGATTTGATTTGAGCTCAACAGAGAGTAGGCAAATAGAAAGAGCTGCCAATACGAATGGCAGGGTTACTCAAGTCAAATGAAGCCTTTAGGCTGTGACTTACTGGCAAAAAAATGAATTCAAAAATGCTAATCCGCTCAATGAAGATACACTTATCATGTACATAACTCTGTTGAGGAACATCTATTTCCTCTATCATAATTGCAATACAATCTTCCGACTTAAGTGATAAATATTTGGGTAAAGATGGGGTTTCGACTTTTCTGACAGTTATATTTATCGTAACATTCACTTTATTCAATGTCATATCGGCTTTTACTTTATTTTTCTTTCTTAAACAATAGACCTGTTCTTTACTGCACAATATCTTAATTCACTTGCTGATTATATTTAACGAGACCTTCTATTTAAACAAGGAAAAACAAGGTCCCAAGGAGGTTTATTTGATGCTAAGATCCCCTGGTATGTTTTACACTCTGCTTGTAATGCTTTTGTTCTTTTGAATTCCATTGTTTAAATATTCCCTTAATTGCACCTTTATTTGCATCGGTTGGTTTTATATATTTTGTAGATCGTAACAGATGCTCAGCTCTTTAACTTGAAACAAGAGAGGCACAAACTGAGGCTCAGTCTTTTGAACACAATGCAGTTAATTATATCTTTAAACAATCAAGCAGTGATTTTTTTTAAATCACACTTTACCTGTATACATCCTACTCAGTCTCAATGGTAACCAATTATACCTGACAATAAGAGAAGTCAGCAAGCCCCTTGACTAGATATTAGAGCAAAGTCAACTCGACCCAGTCAATTCAGTCTCATGTAATAGTGTAATAGGAAATTAGCATTGCGAATACATCCCAGTGTGGGAAGAGGTCATGGAGTATCTCCTGCATTATTATGCGTTGACATTTGATTGCTGTCTCACAGTTACACAGTTTTCCTGCTGGTTAGAAGCGTCGGTCGTCATGATTGTCTCAAGCTTAAATTATCGCTTAAGGCAAATAAACTCACTGCTGCTAAGCCACGCTCACTCTGGCATTTTCATATTGCCTGCATTTTTCTGTTGAGATTGTGGACGTGTTCGGAGCTTACTAATCACCCTGAGTGACCTTTGCTTGGAGTTACAGTTCTTAGGTAAACACTTCCCTGGCCGGAGGCGGAGGTCTGAGCCAATCGACTAATTTGTTCTGTGTGGAAGTGATTGCTGCTGAGTGGAGACTGCTTTAATTTGATTGATGTGTGGTTCACCAAGCGGTGGATTTGGTTGTAATTACTCTTTGTGCTCACCATGATAAGGAAATTAATCAAGCCATTATGTTGCTCCCATTTTATCATCAGGACACAATAATTGAATAAACCAACCTCACTTGTCGTCAAAGTCACTCACGCACTTGCCTGCTGCAAGGGTAAAGGGCCCACTGTTGCTGATTGGCTGATAGTGAGGCGATGTATTAAATCAGCCTATTTAATATTCAAAGACTATGTAGCAATACTGATTGAAATAATCAGGAACAGTTGTTCTCCAAGCGTAATCACAAAGCCACATTACCATCTATACGTCCAATGTACAATTAAGTAATCTACTTTGTTTACAACAAATAACATTCAATTCATTGACAGAGGTGTAAGAAGTATTCAAATGATTGGTTAAGGTACCAATACTACCTTGTAAAAATAAGAATCCCACATTTGAAAATATTGCTCTATTAAAAACAAAATGTACCTTTATTATCAGGAGAACATTTTCATTTTCCTTTACATCAAATATAATGTAGTTTGGCTTGGACAACTTTGGGATACTTTTTCAAATGTAGTACAATCATCTTAAAGTTGCACTTGTGGGAATGTACTTAGTTACTTCCCATCATGCTCTTCCCTGCACTGTGTAAAGCTCATCAATATAAATTGTTGAGGGAATTAATTTACAGAGAATCAATTTATAGATAAATCATGAACCTTGAAATTAAAATAGAAAATAAAAGTTCCATCGTTCCATCATTTCAGACTAATACTGTCAAAGCTTAATGCTGGTTGGATGTTACATTTGGAGCGAACTAGCGAAGACGCGATATTGCCTGGAGCCACTGTTACCTCCTGACGGGGGCTGAACAGCCATTCAATCTTTGATGTTCGTTTCTATCATGCTGCCTTCCCATCATGCATTGTAAGGGAGAAGAGGTGGCCAATTTCGGGCTGATCTGAGATGCCCAAAATAATTTGTATGCATCCTTGCAATGTATTCTAATATGAGGAATGTGACAAAGACATCTTTAAACCATCCACACACATTTGGGAGAAAAACCTCCAATGCTGGGGAGGGAATTCATGAGGTGATTTTCTCACCTATAAAAAAAGAAACAACACTCTGACACTAGCAGACTTGTTCCAGGGGACATGACAACCCACAGAACACATTTACACTGGCAGCTACAAAACTGGATTAGTTTCATGGCAACATAAGTGTTCAGTAGTCAGATACCTTATATCACACTTTCCCTAAGAGTAAAGCTTTGATTTAATTTGTATTTAGAAAAGATGGCAGCTTCAGTAAAGTGATTACATAATTTGCGTATGTGCCTAATTGATTTGGACTGCTTGATTTCAAGTTTGTGTCATGTAAAAATCTCTTTAAATCAAGAACACTTCCATAAAAGTATCCTCTTTGCATTGAAAAGTGCCTTGGGAGTCGGCCTTGTGAGGAAAGTGTTTGATCTGCTTTGAGCGGGTATAATTGCTTTCTTTCTTCCATTGGGTGGTGATTAAGTTGTTCTTGACTTGAGTCTGAAATTTGGATAAACACTCTCAGTGTAAATTAAAGAGAAATGCCTTGGGACCACCCTGTTTGGGTTTTAATTGTGGCAGTAGATCACCTCTTTCCCTGGTACTTATCTCAACTATCATCACTCCTTTAATAATGATAATCAATTGTTCCTGGTGGCTCTGAAAGGGATAATGAAAAGTTCATTAGCCTTCCTGAACCTCACAAGTGGCGGGAGAACTCAGAAATCATCTGTGAAAATAGGGAGAAAAATAATCTACTTTACTGTCACTTACAGACATTTCTCTTGAGAGGACGAAGGTCATGCCAGACTCTCCTCAGTCTCCATTATCAGCTCTGAAAGCCTTGACGTGTTTACAAGCTTGTAACTTAGAACAGAGCTCTTAAAGTGCTAATGTGCGCAATTTGGCAACTGAGGGCCACTCCACTGTAAAGAGGAATGACACTGAGGAAATGTTTTTCCAATTATATGTGAAAGTGAAATTTCTCCGTCAAGAGTTCTTCAGTTAATTGCAGTCATTGTTGAATCAACCTAAACATGATTTTTGTTTTCTTCTTGATTAAGGTTGAAATCATGTGCTTTTTCAATGTAGAATAAAAATGTAATTCTGGACTGAAGTTTTCCTTTTCTTTTGATCCTTCTCAAAGTTGACGTATCATCCATTGATCGCCTGATGTTATTTTCCTGTTGTTGCTTGTGGGTTAGCTCAGCTGTATTGATCCTTCTGTGTATGTCCCCTGTCTTGTTTGCCACAGTTTGTTATTCCCCTTCTCTATTAGGTTTAGGTCTTCTCAGCAATCTGCAGGAAGATGTAGGGATGGCATGGCAACTAAAATGACCCTCAGTTTAGGATTTTTAAATAAAGTCACCAAAAACAAAAGTCACTTAACATTTCACAACAAACATCAAAATGTTTTTCTCAACCCATTAGAAAAGTGTCTAGAAGAAAAAATCGAGTTAAATAAGCATTGTTAAATGGCATTAGAAATTAGCAATTATCATTGTAATGGTACTTACTTTGGGGTTTAGATAATTAAAGTGATAAGAAATAAATACTTCTTACATTTAGCAAGAAAGTATTCTTTTCAATCTTTTATTTAAATTTACATTAAATGTGGAAGTGGATCCGAATCACGGGGCGGATATGCTCTTTATTTTTCCCTCGTTGAAATGGCCTTGGTGTAAGTCTCTGCAAGTGCCCTTCTAGCAAAAGTGAAAGACTCTCTGACCCTGAAAAATCCCTCAGTAAAGAAAAATGAATGTTTCACTTTTGATAAGTTATGTCCACACTACAGGCCATACAGTACATACACTGTAATGTAATGTCCCAAGCAAATATAGCTTCATTTAAAATAAATAGTGCAGGATAAGAAAATCAACACCACTCTCATGGCTGTATGGTTCATATGAAGCAACTGCCAGCAGCAGGAAATTAATTAATAAGGTGAAATAGCTATTCATGCTCTCCAATGGTATCAATATTGGAATACCAGCATTTCTAGAGCTTACTAATTATCATTTTATACAGAAATTGTTATATGTGTGCAACAAATTCATAAAAAATGGCAGTGTTATTAATGGTTATGTACTAGACTATTTATTGGCTGGGCACAGAGATTACGTTGAGTTGAAATTGTGTGGATAATCCAGCATGCACTGTCTAATCAAACACAAATAATTGTGCTAAATAGACCCTAGAAGCAAAGTATGTGATATACACTGATTTACGCTGAGACGGCAGAACACAACAAAGTGGATTTGTCTTGTTGCACTTTCAGGGACAGATCGAATCACAGAAAATGTACAAATGCCCCTCTAGTGCCTCTTAAATCTATCTGGTAAGATCTTGTTCTGTCACAGTGGGGTGTTTATAGACATAAGGGTTACAAGGAAAAGGTTGCATTTGAGTGCTGTGTGTGTTGTTGTGTGGATAGATCCTCCAGCTCTGCACACACTCAAACGTACCCAGAAGGCCTCCTGAAGCAAACTGTCAGGTGTTTTTTCTTCCCACGCTTGGAGTAAACACTTGATTTGAAAAAGCAGAGTGCAGAGGAAAACATGTTTTGCAGAATGTAATTGAAGGCAGCTGATATTGCAATCTGTGTTAATCGCATGGTGTGAATTTGACACGGTTTTAATGCAAACACCGTAGCTGTGCAGCACTGTTTTGCTGGTTTGTTTAATGGCTGCCTGCATGCTTCTTTGCTTCGTGCACACCTGTACAATGTCAGCTGGTGTTGTGAGTTTGAGCCCTCCGACATAAAGCCATGCAGTGTTGTGTAAAGCAGCTGGCAGATTACAGAGCAGCTCCTGGCAGATATTGTAGCAGTTTATCTCAATTTAACATTGTAAATGGGCTGTGGACGATGAAACTGTACACAAACTGTGATGATCCTCCCGTGGACCTGGCAGTCGATGATGGTCTATGAATATATCAGCGCAGAGAAGTTCTCTTGTATCATCCTTTTTTCCTTTACCAACAGACCCATTGATAATGTTTCACATTTGTAATCCTGCACTGTTACCTGAAAACGACATCCACACGCAATGAAATGCCTCAACTAACGATTTATTATCTATGAAATACAAAATGTTGCTCCATTTATCATTTTGGTCATTAAAATGTTTTCAGCCTCAAATATGGATAATTCCTGTGTAACTCAAAAAATGCTTACTTTGTCCGACCAACAGTAATCCAAAGATCATTTGTTTACTAAATGAATGAATACATTCAAATGATGAAATGGAGCTAAAACATTTAGTAAATGAATAGATTCAACTAATTTGCACTAACACATATGTGGCACTAAAAGAATAGTGCTCTGGATGAAATTCACTTCAGGAATCACTGCAACAATCTATCCCACATTTAGAGGAGGATCTAAAAATCACATCCTCACTGCTCTCTTCCTGTTTGCAGTGTGCACCATCTGTCAGTATGTGTTATCCATCCACGTGCCAGCATACAGCAGCCCTGTATGACAGGGCCGAGAAGCCCCATGTTGAGAGGAGACAAAGACTTAAATGAGAGCTAGTCACCGCATGGTCACCCCTCTTAGCCTCCGGTGACAGAATGACTCATCGCCAAGGCAGTGGTGCTGAGGCATACATGTACAGTATGACACATGATGAGAGGAAAAGGTCACAAAGTCAAAAAGTGAGATGCTTCCAGAATCGGCTGTATGCAGTCAATGGTTTCAATGAGTGGCATTCCCATCATGTCTTATATAACAGGGAGTGTAATGGAGCTGATCCCAGCCTATGACTTTATTTCACCTGTGTTATGGTAAACAAATCCAGTCAGTATTTTGGAGGATTAGTGTCCACATAATTCTTCGTCATCAAGTACCGTCACTTAATCGGCTCAGTATTTGCTTTCATTTCAAGCTTTTTGCAAGTCTGGTGCTTTGAATTGTCCCTTTTTAAATACCTTCAACCGCTGTCTGGTTATGAATGACTTTTTCAAAAAGGATTTTCCATGCTTGTGTGTGTTTGTTTGAACGCCTGTGTGTTTGTGTGTGTGACAGATACAAACAGTCCGAGATAAATCCTGGTGCTTATAGCTTGGAATGTTTGGGCCATAAATTGAGGGATATATATATTATATATATATATATATATTATATATATATATATATATATATATATAATATATATAATCAAGGGAATGTGCATCCGTGATGGCCAAATCACAAAGATGCACAGAAGGGACGGCGGTTCAAGGAGCCTTGGCCACTTTACACTTCTGCTTTATTCAGGGACTTTGAACGGAGCATTTGACAGCGCAAATGTTTCATCCTTTTTGTGTCAAGTAGAATTATTTATATCTTCGCAGGAAGTATTAGCAATGTCTTAGACATCAATATATTTGCCTAAATCCAGCAAAATACCTCATTACATGAGGTCTGCTTAATAGCTGTGAATTGACAGTGATTCCGCAGAATTCTTGTGCTATGTTGGATTTTTTAGAATGCATCAGATGAGTAAACAAATGCAGGAGTTTGGTGTTGTATTGGTCTGAATGACTCACCTATAGAGCCAGGAGTTCCTAGGAATAAAAAAATGTCCTTGGTTTAACATGGTCTTTATATTCTACTTTGCTTTATTATTGCCGGATCGCAGTGAAGTAACGATCAAGTTACGCGGTTGTTGGTTTTGGTTATGCATTCAATATGCACCACCACATATAAGAAACATAGGAATGCAGTTACATCTAAATGCAAATACAAGAGCAGTAGGGTAGCAGGAGTACATTAAATAGCTGAAATCAGGCAGTAGTGCTGCTGGGCCTATTATTGGGGTATGCACAAAATCACTATATGAACCTCCTACTGTTAGCTGGGATTAGTCTAGAAAATAATTTCCCATTTTAGATGGTCACTGTTACAAAATAACTAATCAAATACCAATAAATTACTGCCTCGAGACATGGCAGACATGTATGATGCCGACCAATTAACCACAACTGTCGTGAAGTACACAGGTGATCGGAAAAGATAATTCAACCGTATTCGCTGTTTGACCTGAGGGTGTTTCCCCGTTCACTTTACCATGTTAACATTTGTGCAGAAACACACGCTCCGTTCCAACTAAAATGCAGCCTTAAGGAGCAGTATAGAACATCGAACAGACCAATCGACTGTCTTAAATTATCAACCACTGTAAAAATAATTATAAATCAATCCTCAATTTGTCATCTCTAACAGCAATAATTCCATGCAACGATACATTGAATAATACCATCACATTTTAAATGTCCGTCTCTAACAAGCATTGGAGAACATTTGCAATGATCACAGGGACATTTGAAGGTTCCTTTCCCATCAGCCTCCTTCATCAGAGTAATCATCTGTATCTCCTTCATCACCTACCAAACCCTTGGTCATGTTGGGGCACCCAGTCTGCCATTTTACATTATTAGTTCCGTGCCGGGGGCAATCCCCTACTACTATGCAGAGAATCAGAGGGAAGTGAAGGTGAGGAAGATGGAAAGTGACGGCTCCTGCCTGCCCGTCTCTGGGGGAAGAGGAGGAGTAATCTCCGGTTCTGATTATCTTCTCATTACAATCAGACGGGAGCCACTCGAAGAAGAGGAGAATGTGTAATTACGCTCAAATCTCCCATGACTAAAACAGAGGATAATAGGCAGGGCTAGAACTGTGTGCTCACATCTAATCATTCCGTTTATTTAGTCATTTGTTCTGTAGCCAAATTTGACTATGGATGAACATTTTGAGCACCTGACTTAAAGCAGCATTGTTCGGAAACCAGAAATTATTTACCTTGTTTTAAAAATGGCTTAAACCTTTTATTTGTTATGCCTGCTTTAAAATAGACTGCTAACTAAAATTGTATAGCTCTGGTTTATCAGAAAAATATTTGAAAGAGAACTTCAACCATATCAATAGTCATGTATCTCATGTGGCTGCATCTGCCCAGCACAAGATAGAAATCACCCTTTACCAAAATGCAGGTTAACTGAAGCATGTAAATAACATTTCAATTGACACCTCGATTTGAATGGGAAATGGCTGCCCTCCAATTTCCCCAGAGAATGGTTGGCAGGGAGAAATGGAGGGGAATAAAATGCTTATCCAGTAGACCAGAGGGAATAAGGCTAACCAAGCATGGCAAAATCGTCCTCACTTTTGTATGATAGAGGCTTTAAGAAAAGTTCTCATGCAAAGGCTGGAGAGCAAACAGTAATTCCATTTTTTTCCTTGCCTCACAGCTTGGAGACAGCCGCCTGCCAGCCGCTCAAGACTGATGAGAGGAAAGCTGTGGACACCAGGGTGGACAGCGCGGACAGAAATGGCTGCATCAAAGGGAAAGGACGCAAACACCACAGTCATCGCAGGGCCCGGAGGTGAGTGAGAATCAATGATTTCAAAAAAGCACTTGAATACCATCAAGGAAGTTCTTCTGATCTTGAAATTCATCCCTTGAAGTTGTAGGATTGTTGATCATAATGAAACATTTCAGATGATGAATGGTTTGTGATGTTATTAGTTCTGTGATTGATGCTTTTGTAGATATTGGTACTGATGATAAAGCAGTACACCAAAAACTCCTTGAGGGCTCGACTCTCGGTGAGAAAAACAGAGCTAATCTCTGTATTCTGGTTCGGGGAAAGTAAACAGTGTTATCAGCCCTGGCCCAGTGGAGAAATACAAACATGTTGTGAGGAATCCCACACTGTGTCATTCAGAACCTTTCTTTTCACCAGCACCTTAAACCAAAAGTCTCCTTCACACACTGACAATAGTTTTCAGGCTTTTTTATTCTGAGGTGGGAAAAATCGATTCAGGCATTTTTCTCCTTTAAAAGGAAACCTCTCAATTAATCTGACACCTTCAAAGCCTTTGCAGTTACACACCAGGGGAGCAGACAGCGAGATGTAAAACACGACGGAAGCCACATTGGAGGTGTTAGAGAGGATCATAAACATGAATCACTTCTCTTCGGATGAACTTTACCCAGCGGCTGCTTCTCTTTGTTTTTGAATTAGACAGCGAGTGCAGAGAACATGCAGCCATGCGGGCTTGTGATAATCATTTTTTGTGCGTGCAAGAAGAAACATCTGATAGAAAGAGCGCAGTGAGAATGATTTATGGTGTTTGTTATCCTTGAAATAGAGCCTTTTTCTGCGATTTGAAGTTACACTGGAGCACTTCAGCTTTAAGTAGCAGTGACATATGCAGAGTTGTTTTAACTTCACTGAGGAATCACAAGACATGTCTTAAGGAAAGTAGACCTGGTAACATCATTATCACCCGCCCAGCCAATGTTTTCCTAATACTTATGGAAGGATATCAAGAGTTTTAGTTACAAAAACATTCATTTAAATAGTTATTACACAGATAAAATACCCGTTTTTTTAATACACTTTCCCATAAGCTTAATAAATATGTATCTATAATGAGGTTTCATAAAAGTGTTTTAGTCTTTTCAGAGTTTCAGCCAAGGCACTGTGCCCAACTATGTTGTGATGTTTAGTCTGATGTATCTCAGTTGACTGATTTCTTATATTTCACCCTGAGGCCGCAAAAATCACACGTGACAAAAAAATGAATCAGAGAAAAAAGGTCTTCTTTTACATTTTGAGAATAAACTTGAACTTTCAGTCTAAGTGCCTTTTTTAGTAGATATAAATCAGAGGATGAGTATTTTCTATGTTATTTGTTTGAAAATATGGTCAAAATAAGAAAAGAATAAAGTTATAATATTGAAAATAAAGTTGAAATGCTAAGAATAAACTTGACATTTCAAGATTAAAGTTAGGAAAAAGTCAAGCTACAGCATTGGTGCATATACTGAGTAGTTGAAAGTTGAAAAGTTGTTTTAACTCATGCCTTATCTGATATTATATAATATGTTAGTAGTATACAGTACTGGATACTAGATGATCATGTACAACTGAAATCGCTGAAGGAGCTGCATTTTTTATGCATGACTATTGTGGGTTTGAAGCATAGACTGTATATATAAAGCCTACAAATTGTTAACTGAAGCCTACATTCAGCTGGTTGATTTTTATAATAGTCATTATCACACAAATAATTCTATGTATTTATAAAAGCACAACACATTCATTATTACAGAAGATGTCCTATTCAAAAAGGTCATCTTACAATAAAACAGTGAATATGTGTCATGGGCCGTTGTGTCCTTGGGCAAGACACTTTACCCGCATTTGCTCCTGTGGGTAATGTCCACAGTAATGACATTTACATGTCTAATATGTGTAATATGTAATTGTAAAGCACTTTGAGCACCTGTAAAAGCGCTCTAATAAAAAAATGTAATGCATTATTATTATTATTATTATTATTATTATGTGATACTTGTTATGAAAAACCTTTCAATAGAATGTGTTTTAGGATTAAATTTAAATCAGAGACATTGTTGGCAGGGCTGTAGTAGAAGGCTGTTTCAGAGCCAAGGAGCCAACACAGCTTCCATCACACTTGGTTATTAACCTTGACTCTGGAATAGATAACTATCCAAAAATGCGGACCTCAGGGGAACAGAACAGGTTTAAAGTTTGGTTATATACTATCTTGCAAGACCATGCTGAGCCTTGCTTTTGAATATTAGCACTTTAAAAGGAATTCTAAAACAGATTTTAGAGAATTGGGACTATACTGTTATAAATCCTCCAACTTCAATATTTTCTGACAATCACTACTTATCTAAATGGTGAACTTTGTCTATGGGATTGTCATCAAGAGCAATGGAAGGTTATTCAGTTACTGGCTCTACAGTCAGGATCAAGCTTCTACAGCTACACAGAGGCATCTCTGGCTATAAACACATAATTAATTAATCAAAAATGACAAAGAACGAAATAAATTGTTTGTGTTTATTCATCTCCGTCTGGTAAAAAGTGGCTAATGAGGTGGATACACTTCCAAAGTCTTTGTCTCATTTACAAAGCACTGCAAGTGGCTGCCTGTGAAAACTCTCCTCTGTTGAGAAAGACATTTGTTCTTTGAATTGTTATCTTGCTAATTGGCCAGAAACCGCCTTATTCAGCAGAGCAACCAATGTTAATTATAACACGAAACAGAACCAACTGACAGCAGCTCTCTTATAGACACTATAAGTTAGCTACAGTGTTTCAGAAAGCACGTGTTACCAACACATCTTTTAATAGAACAAGTGACACTGAAATTAACCATTTGCGTTTTAATTCTGTTCCCAGAAAAGGTTTTATTCCTCGACAACCCCACTAGAAACATAAGAAATTCAATATCCAAATGTACAATATATGGGCTTTGAGTGATGTATTTTTTATATAACAGCATATCTAAGATGCAGTTACAATTACAGTACTTGTGCATGATTGCGACCCCGGGAAAAAGCAACATGTTTTCAGGAAAATAGACTGCATTGAGCATATTCTCCTCAGGTGTCCCCTAAATCTCTTTTTTCCATACGCCATTGTTTCGCGCAATCACCATTCCCAGTGTAGCCAGCAATTGACTGTTCTCTCATTTTCCCTTTCATTCTCTCCACCTCATCAAAAGAAACTGTTTCTGCTGGGAAGAAAAAATGCAAATGCTTTCCTTGTGCTCTCTTCCTACAAGGCAAGAATGGTAGAAGTGTTAATGAGTGACAAAGTGTTCTCATTACCAGGAGAGGGTACTTGGGCTTGGTCGGTCTAATCAGCCCTAATGCATTTCAGTTCCTAATGCTCCCAAACTGCCGACTACAAGCAGGGCCATTTATTATAGAGAGACAGTCTTTTGCATCCAATGAAACAGGCAGATAGTCTCCAGAGCTCTGTAGTCGCATACATCAAGCGGGGGTGCAGTTTGTCCCTGTCCGGACCACTTCTGATCACACTCACCTGTAACTGTGACCTGCTGTTGGTTCGATGCAAAAGTCAAGTATTAAGAAAGTGCTTAAAGGGGCCCTGTCATGCTGATTTTCAGGTTTCGTTATTGTTTAGTGCCTTTACCGTGACAAGTTTCCATGCTCAAAAAGTTCAAAAGGGTCTTTATCCATCTCATACTGCCTGTGCTGCAGCACCTCTTTTCACCCTCTGTCTGAAACCAGAGCCCAGTCTGCCGGCCGGCTCTGTTGTGATTGGTCAACCGCTTAGAGATGTCCCGCCCTTTAGCCTATTACGTACAATGTGTTGGAGCGCTAGTCAATAGAAGCACGAGTGTTACATAGTGATGTCACTATGTAAAGGGAAGTAAACCAAGGACTACACACAGGGCGTTTCAGGCAGGGGCGGAGTGTGTGGGAGGGATACTTCCTCTGGAGGGAACTTTTGTTTTTCAGTGGAGAAGAAAACAACTAGCACTTGTGTCACGAAGGAATCTATAAAAAAAACTTGATTGATTGCCACTCCTGCGTGTCCTTGAATTCAGCTGAAGCTTCACCTTCCCCACGTCCTTGAGTCACGGTGGATGGTGGCAGATGTTTCTCGAGGAGGAGTCTGCTGCTTGCGTTCATTTGTCTAGCGCAAGGCTCTTTGTAAACAATTAATCTAAATGGCCCCAGAAACAACTGAGCCAATGAGAGCCATGCTACACTGCATACAGCAATCTAAGGGAGTGGTTAATATGTGGATTATCTTGAGTTCAATAAACCTCAGAAATGAGAAAAGTCATATTGATAATGGACCAACAGTCTCGAACACAAAGACATTACATTTAGAATTATATTAACATACAGGAGTGAGAGAAAAGCAGCAACTTATAACAATTGAAGAACCTGGAGCCTGTGAATGTTTTTTGTTTTTCCTTGACCAAATAATTAACAATAATCATTACATTTAGTTCTTCAAAGAAGAGCTGCCAGGTAAAAAGAATATTTTTCTGATCTTCCCTATGGATTTATTTTTAGAAAGATTTGATATGTCTAGTACTTGGGGATTGAGAAGATTGAAGCTTGTTTCTCACTTGATGGAGGATCAAAACAAATCTGAGAGGCTTGGCTCAAAGCTGGTTGGAGTTTACAATACAAATGTAATAGGAAGTAATGAAAGGAACTTGACGTTTAACAAATGAAAGGTTAAGGTTGACTTTCCTTGAGTTGCTAGTCACAAAGGCACCTTCTGTGTGGACTGGGAATACGGATGCATTGTTCATTGGATAAGCTTCAATTATTAATCCATAAAACTCTTCAGTGTGCATGTAGCAATATATTTCTGTCTGTATCTGAGTAATGCCAGTGCAGTCGTTTTAGTGCATCATGTCTCCATGCCAATTCCCTCCTCTACCTTATTTACTACCCTACTATTAATGATGTTAACACTCCATCACTTCTACATTAATTCTACATCAATTCAGGTTTAACCTATACCAGACACCATTTCCAGATTTCAAAATGAAGCAAATGTTAAACCTCCTTATCAAAGGCAAGGTGAAGCTGCCTGAGTGAGTTGCATTCAACATGATGTTATTGTACATTTCACCTTTACCCTGTACCGCCTTACATGCTCGCTCACACACACCTGTCTTTGCTTCTTATGAGATTCAGTTGGTCTGCACTTGAAAGGCTCACTCAGTGAACCTGTGGTGCTTCAAAGGCCCTCATCTCCTTTCGCACATCAGTCATTTTCAGAGAGAAAATTAAGTGGACGTCTGGACAGCAATCAAGCTGTTCAACAGATGGAATCAGACACGTTTCGTTTCTTGGTAATTACTTGTGCAAAACATGCCTTTTTGGAAAGGATTTGTTTGGACTGGTATTTTTGCGCGAGAACGCTCATGCACACTTCCTTACACTTTTGGTGCGCTTCCTCTGGTCCGGAGAAATATACCTGCAGTGACATAATTTGGTCACACAGCCAAGTCGCAGCTACTCAGATCCCAAATGCTCAGTGATCAATATTTGACTTAATACAGTAAAACAGGTCTCTTAGTACTCTCTAAGTACCCATACTCAATTGAATCATAGAGAATCCCTAAGATAAATAAAAACACTTTTCCTAACATAGTTTTTCTCACAAGAATCCAAAATGTTTTAATTATCAGGATAAAAAAAGGATATTATCAAACAATCAATTCCTACATTCATAAAGGTAATATATTGTAGGGATTACTGCCCAAGTGTACATTGAACACAGTGAAAGATTACAGGTTATGTTTTGTACCGTATATGTGTTGGTACAGTAGAAACTATACAATTATTACAGCCAATAGAAATGCACAACACAGATTCCAAGGCTTAAGCTATGGGTGCTGGCAGGGGATGGGGTGTATCACAGATCTCTCTCCCCCTCTGAGAGAGGCCATGTTGTCATCAGCCTCAACTTCAGTGACGCTCACTGGCATGCGATCTGCTTTGTACTTTAAAACAGTCCCGATAGGATTTCATCATCCTGTTGTGATGGGATCATCTGGTATAGGACATTCAGCTCACAGATAATCTTGCTTGTGTTTGTTGTGAGAGGGAATCAGGATGCATGTGCTTGCAGTTGTGTGATGCCAGACATGAGTCATGTGGATTATTTTACCCCACTCATTCTGAGAGGGTTATTTGCCGGAAAATTATTTAGGAAACTTTTTTTTTTATGACTTGAAAGGTATAGAAAACTGTAGAAAAGTAAGCAACTTTTACACTGGGGTATCACATGTAAAAATTGGTAAATAACTTATAATATATTGCCTCCAGCAAGGGCTATGGCACAAAAACACATTTTCACAATTCTCTTTAGTTGAGCTCACAGCCTTGAAAAGTGAAATTTGAAATGGACAAGGGACCACAATTAACCTAAATACTTGGATCCAATTTAGGTATTTTGTAATACTTTGAGCACCACCACAGGATCGTCAACTCTGTTGCCTGGAAAGCATGTCAAGATTGATTGTTTTTCTAAATTATGTTCAGTACCAATGCTTCTGTTTTGTGTTATCCGCTTTGAATAATGCTTGTTTTTTTTAATGATCTTGTTCCACTGAATGTGTGCATAGCAACTGCACTATGGCTAAGCTCAGGGTAAGGTTGTGGTTAAAGTCAATAAAAAACCCAACGCTTAATTGGTCATTTTTGAATGCACACTGCTCCACCACACTGACTGCCACAGGCACGCTCTGTATTAGGGTGGTCCTTAAAATGTAAAGTCTAAGCTCCAACCCCCAGAATTAATTCTATTAGTCAAGAAAACTCTCCTGGTGAATTTTTTCCTCAATCTGACAACATGTACCCCTCCCTCATCGACCTTGAAGTTTAGCCTCAGTTGCAGCACCATGGCTGCTGTGGCAGCCCAGGTCGATGGGGAGGGGTACATGTTGTCAGATTGAGGAAAAAATTCACCAGGAGAGTTTTCTTGACTAATAGAATGAATTCTGGGGGTTGGAGCTTAGACTTTCCGACTTTCCATTTTAAGGACCACCCTACGTGAGGCTAAACTTCAAGGTTGATGAGGGAGGGGTAAATGCTGTTTTTTTTACTATCATAACGAATTACGGTGGTTGGAGCTTAAAATAAATGAATTTGAAAATGTGCATGGCACTAAGGACCACCCTACTCTGTATGTATGTACTTATCTTTGGCATTGCATTTAAATTGCGAGCTCTAGAATTGTCCAATATGGACCTATTTCCCATGACCACTGGGCTGTTGAGAATCCATTAACCTCTGTTGTATAAGGTGGAGGAAGAAATATCAGAGACGGATACCCCAACTTGGCAAATAAAACTGAAACTATCTGTGTTGGCAGATAATACAAGAGGGAAGCAAAAAGTAACTTTTCGAAATTGAGTGGAATAACCTTTTAACTCTCAGCAAACGCAATATATTCTGTAAATAAAATTCCAAACATTGGAAGAAATATTAGAATCTCTGCTGCTGCTGCTGAGATTTCCCATTTCATATCACTGAAGACTCTGTTCTGTCTCTGCTCGCAGCCCCTCCTTTGATGAGGAGCTCTCCCCTCGGCCCAAGGGGAAGAAGAAAAAGCGAAAGTCTGAGCGTAAGAGGAAAAGGAAAAGGTCAGTTCCCAAAATGATATGTCTCTGAACTAAACAAACTAAGAAAATGTGTACAGGAAGAAGCTTGGCTCTCTCTATAGTTCATGTTTATTTGTTTAGGTCTCCTTCCTACAGCCTGTCCCCGCTGAGGAAGAAGAAAAAGAAGAAGAAGAAGAGCTCCAAGAAAAGCAAACGCCATAGGTAGTTCTTGCTTTCTACAACAATATTGGAAATATGGCATGACATTTATTTTAAGATAACTGAAATCCTCTTTTTTCCCCTGTTCCAGGTATACCTCCAAAAAGTCAAAGCACAGGTATGTGTTTGATTAAAAATGTATGCCTTTCAAATGGTTAAATATTCATTTGAAAGAGCAAAATGTAAAATGTAAACACCTGGATTCATTTGTGTCATAAAGTAGTTAATATTTAGCTTCTGCTTTCGGTAAGATTTCCAACTGAAAAGCAAATTCCTTTCACGTATGAGTAAGAAAGCAGGCTGCTTGTGTAGGCTTTATACGCCTCGCTCTTAAATCTATTATGTTTCTTCCCACCAGCTCTTCAAGTTTAAAACATAAGAGGAAGGATGAGCGCAAGCACAAGAAAAGGTCAGTCTGTGATTGTTGCATTAGAATCATGTACTCTCAAAATCCTACACAACTTTTTTGATTCCCTCAGCCTCCTTTTCCTCCTCCAGTGTAAGCATGGTAAAAGAAAATCCAATGACCAAAACATACACTGTCAGCTCAATGACGCTCCCTCCCTTGGGACGAACTCCCCTCTTTCCGGCAGAAACAGGAAATGCCATAACTCGTAGCAACGGTTTCAAATCAGCATCTCTTAGACAAAAAAATTAAATGAATAACTAAAATAAAACTCCAAACATCTTTAATTGTGTCTGTTTTAGTTTTAAACCTGATGTTTATAAGCTTCTTAGTTTTTGCAACAATCTGTAAATATACACAACTTTATAATAAAATGCACACATTTACCTTTTTCTAGACTAAACACAGGTACGATCCTAAGTTAAAAACATATGAGGCTATCATGAGGTTGTTAACATCGCAGTTTATCAGTGGATGTTTGCTGGAACTACTTGTAAACAGCTTGTTTCCTGACGGACACACACAGCGTGACTCCGGTCAGGTAGAGACTGGTCTCAAGTCAGTCTAAAATCACATCACATCGCATAAACACCATATCCCAACGTGCATTGCGGCTAAACCATCCAATCACTGAGCTGAGGATCTTGCCTACGTCGGTATTGTTTATGATTGATGTATTTTGTTATACACACAGTCCTTCACATTTTAATTTTAATTTACATTAAAGTATTTCGTGAGACCTTCTAAAATGTTTTTAAATATAACTACAATTCTTGTTGAAGAGTTTGTAAATTAACATGAAGCCAAGTTGTTGCCTGGCAACGCAATCGCACAACGTCACGTCCGTTAATTCCAATGTAGCCTTTGTTTCTGCTAAAAGAGGTGTCGACTAGCTGGGGCAACAAGAAAATCGGCGAAATCGAGTGTGACTTTTAAAAAATAAATCATTATTGTATTAATATTGACAATAACAACCGACCATCGTGGTAGCATTTGCTTGGCATTTCCGGGTATTTGGGCAATGTTAACAATACCGTGTAACTGTCACGTTTGAAGGGACAAAATCGTGACATCTTCACGTCTCCCAGCATGGTAAATCGACAAATGTTCACGTATTGCCGTGATACCGGGTTGGGCGTATCATATGCACGCAAAACTCGGCCTCAGAACTCAATAGGAATGGTTAGCGTATCATATGCACGCAAAATCGGACTTCTGCGTATCTATTGCACGCATTTCCAATGTGTAAAGTTGTGTCATTTGTACGCAGACTGAAGAGAGTGGGTTGTGCACACATTTTGGGGGGCGGGTGCTCAATTGAGGAAAAAGGGCACTTCCCATAATCATTTAAAAAAAAAAATGTAAAACAAAAAGTTAAATATAGTTGCACATCTCTGACTTACTGACCAATTTATTTTAATACCCACACACTCGCGCAATTGTTTAATACTCAACAGAATTCTACAAAATAATCAGCTAACACAGAGATAATGGTCTTCTTTAGTATTCACAATGCACAATTAATAGTTATTAAATGAGCAGCGAACAATCAAAATTATGAAGTTACTGTTTAAGGACATTACAGGCTAAAATATCGTTTTTTCATGTACTTGTTATTTTGGTCTATTTTTGCTTCCATGTTTTCTTTCACTCTAATGGAAAGAAGACATATAAATGGTGTTCCTTTTACTACCATGTCTGAATTCATATATAGATTTAAAGCTAATCTGCATTTAAACATAACATTTCAGGGGAAAATACTGACTTTATGTAAGTAACTATCTGGGGAAGTTGTGAGGTGATTTTTTTGTTTTATCCTTTTCACCTGCAATGCCTTGGTAACTGCATGCAAATCAGCGCATTTTAATTAAGCCTATAGTGAACGCCTAATTTGCATATCAATGTGGCGATTGTGATGACGTTATTAGATACACATTTTACTGTATTCACTTTAAGTGTCTCCCCTTAAGTACAATACATTAGCCTGTATGCCCATGATAAATTGCCTTAGCTAAACCTTGAGCTAACGTATCCATTAGCTAGTAGCCTACCTTAGTTAGCTATATTTGTTATTGTCTTTTAGCTGATTAGCTGTAAACTCGAGGCACTGGCAGTTTAGTCATTTGTTCATCACCACTCACCTTCAAACAAGCCAAGAAAAGCCGGCATAACATGGGACATTAAAGTGGGAGGTGCTGCTACCTGTCTGTCTGAAGTGACTGCCGATGACTGTCCACACCGCTGTGCAGGAGACGTGGAGGGAGGGAGGGTAGAGAGAGCATCGGAACTTCACAGTCTAATCTCCCGACCTGATATTTTAATTTTGTATTCAATCAATATATTTTTGGAAAGGCAAACTGTGCGCAAACAGCAGTAGATGAAAGGGCACTTTCTCTGGGGGAAGAATAAGGGCAGGGGCACATGCCCACTTTGATGTCTATGTGTGCACGTGCCTGAGGGACACGAAGGGTGAATACACAAACTCGCAGGCGTTTATTTCTCTGAGCAAAGCTTGAAAAAGCCCTCATAGAAGAGGAAAAAGCAATTGAATGCTTGAGCCACAAAGGGAGTTAAAAAAGGGGTGAAAGAGGGTAAGAGAAACCAATTTCATACTGTGATCTTGCAACATCTTATAATTTGACTTTGGATGAGCGCGCCATTGTTTGTAAGCACAAAGCCAAGTTCAGTTGCTTCTTACTTCAACAGAATCCATTCCTTTTCCAGCTCACTTCAACACTCTTTGATCCAATGCACCTGAATTTAAGTGCCTGACTTGAAAAAGGTTAATCCATTGGTTTAGATAACTAACTGTTGTTCATTAATAGGCTGATTGTTTGACTGCTTGTGTCTCAATTTGTGATAGCGATGTTTTGCACTTAATTTAGTATATCATAATGGTATAAGAAGGTAAAAGGTGGAGGCTGAAGACATAGCAGAGTCTTCCTTTATTACACAACATAAAGGGTATACAGTATGTGCAATATGTACAAAGATGCAAATGTAAGCCATTTCCATTGGTTTAGAACAAATAGAAGGAGTCAATACTTGGTAAATGAAATAAACTGATAAGCTGATTATAAAAGTAGTCAAGTACTTCCTGTGGATTGATTGCTTGTAGTACTCTGAGCTCCTTATCCACTGGTGTCTTCTCTCCTCATCACCTCATCAGTTCACGGACTCGGCGGAGGCGACGCTATCGGAGGTCAGAGTCGGACAGTTCTTCTTACCGATCGTCCGCAGAGTACAGGTAGGAAGCTGTCCCTCCCCCTCCTCACCCCCCTTTACTCCCTCAGTTTATCTTATCAGCTCTGGGTGTCTGCCGGTTTCCTGGTCACACCAGAGCGATGACTGATAAGGCAGAGGTGACTTCCTGATCTCAGGCACGACCGGCCCTTATCACAGCTTCACAGGAAGTGGCCCCATATTCCCTCCATTATAATGACATATTGCAAAAATCTTGAAAGATGAAGGATGTTGTTTTTCACAGTTTTTATGGATTTTACTGAAAAGGGTGGACACGTAAGGATCTCTAGAGCTAGAGGAAGAAGTTGACCCTGGTGATAATTGCTTTTTAAATAATCATTGATCATCACTGAATGCAGAACATTGCACTTAGCATCAGAGCGCCACTTAGCGCCATCTTTATGAACACTTCAATAAGTGAACTTTGACCTGTTAATCTGTAAGATTAAATTGAGGTCTGATTTTCAAAAGAACAATTACATTTAATTATATTAAATATGTTTATAGCTTTTTATTACACAATTATTATTATTATTATTATGATTTTATTGGGTTTAGAGAAATAATGATTTGGCTTTAAAATACATTATTATAAAGAAAAAAGAAATGTATTTCAGCTATTTTCCTAGGTAGAAAAAGGCTTGAGAAGACATTCTCTTGAGTGCAGAATTAGCTGTAAGTGATTTGAAGCATTAATGTCACGATGCTATGTAACTTAAACTAAGCATTTTCCCACAGACACCACCTGCAGAGATCTGTTGTTCATCACACATTAGGAGACCTGGCAGCTGTAGTAGAGGAAAATAACGGAATGCTTGACCATACCGACCTGAAGTGGAGACCCGCCACCAAATCAGTGTGTAAAACGGCTCCAAAATATCGCTCCATCCTGTCCACCGCCACCGTAAGTACACTTCAGGCCTCTAACGCTGCTGGGTCAATTCCATATCTCAGTTACAGTATGGCCATGTGAAACAGCTCATTCTCAGTCAAAATGGAATGCCTACAGAGAGGCAGTTGGGTTTGGAAAATCCTCATTTAAAAGAAGAAATTATATTTTGAAACTCAGCTGCTTTAAAGGTGGGGTAGGTAATTTTGGAGAAACCAGCTCGAGTGCGCTAGAATTTGAAAATACACAGCCGGAAGGAATCTGCCACTTCCTTACAGAGCCCCTCCTCCAACACACACGAACGCGCACATGACCAATGAGGGCACGAGATAAGTTTGTGCACAGATGGAAGGCTGACAGGCAGGTAGGCCATCCAGTTATTTTAGCCGGGCCGGCTAAAATGATTGGTCGTGCTTTTTACAGTACTACGGCTTCAACAGATGAAATGTTTTAATGGATTTTTTGTCAAAGCACTTAAGATATTCATTGCTATCGGGATGTTAAGAGCATTCCATGGAATATAACAAAAAGTGTATCTCGAACCGGTTTCTCAAACTTACCTACCCCACCTTTAAAGGAACAATATTCCCAAAAAATATTCATGGCCTGACTGATCTTTTATGAATTCTTTATTTGTACAGTTATTTTGTCAGGACTTGTTGACTTTCTAAAACCTAATATAGACCTCTCCATAACTATAATGATACTGCTGGGAAAAGGACACATTCTTTGTATTGAGGCAATGTGAGTACAGTGTTTTTTAATCCTTATTTTCCCTTCTATAAATAAAGTTCTGGATTCAAATGAAAACTAACACCAAGAAAAAAATATACAATTTTCGGAGCTATTACTATGAATTTCATTTAGAAAAATGTGTTCAGTGATGTCAAAGAATATTCAGTGCCAATATTTTTCAATAATTGTTTTAGGACTGTGTTGCATCCTTGGTCAAGGTGAGGATAATACTGTGTGTCAGCTTTAACTGTTGACTTACTGTACAACATATGTTAATGCTAATATAGATTTTGAGTTGACGTCGTACAGTATACTGGATGTAAATAAGCCAGTACTTTATGTTAAGATGTGTCTGTAGTTAGATCTGTGGGGTACTGCTTGGAACACAGCTAAATTGAGTATAGCTGCACAGGAAGTGAAGCATTTGTTGTGTATAAGGAACACAAATTAGATTTTAAAAAACTGTTTTCATGCAAGAAGGAGAAAGGAAGCACATGTTTATTGTCTTGGGTCATCAAAAGTTCAGCATACTGGGATTAGTCACTTCCACTTCCTCCACACACACACACAGCGCTGACATTGGATTCAATTGTACCTACTTAATTCATGTCAGAATAATTGTAAGGGAGACTGGGCTGAAGCAGGAAAATAAGTCACAGAATGATCACTTGATTTTTTGAATTATTAGTATTTTCTTGCCACTTTTGACCAAAATAAGCAACAACAAAAATCAGGTAAAAAACATTGTTGTATTTACCTTTTTTTTTAAATCTAATTACCGGTAAGCACTTCTGGCAGTATTTTGTGTTTGATGTCTAAATACTTGCATACTAGCTTTCTTTCTGGACTGAGGATTTACTGTACATACATCAAAATATGTTTTATATATATATATCCACGACTCAACTGTGAATCACAGCGTTTAGATGACAGCATTTTCCAAATGTGCTGTTTATTGCAGATTGATTATCTTTTTTTCTTTTAAGTGATGTTCTCCCATAGAGCCTTATAAAAGCTGTACAGCTTTGTCCTTAAACTCATTGTCCCGTGCTTACGGAGTGTGAAATATATTTAATTTCTCACCAGCAATCATTAAATTATGCTAATTGCACATCATGTTTTTATAATTACACACCACAGGGTTTTACAATAAATGAATCCATATGTTGAATCATGCCTGGCATTCAATATCCCAAAGTCTTTTAGGAGGAATTCACAGTTGGTTGCTGAGGGGACGCCTTACTGTATTGCAATAACTCTGTGGTATTTGCATTTGTTTTGGGGGTTTGGTTTGGTAAATGTAATTTCAAAAGCAATGCCGAATGATCTTTGTTTAATATTTCTTTCCCCAAAAAAGCAACCCAGAAAGGGACAGGTAGGTATGACCGGACAGAATAACCCCCAGAAAACCCTCTAACCCTGTAAATGTAACTAATGAAATGATTTTGTGGTGGGAGAATAAAAAAGACAAAAACAAAATTGAAAGCTCACAAGAACCATTTGAAATGTTTATTTGAAGGCAACTTATCCAAATATCTCCAGGTGA
>CALSBZ010046654.1:1399823-1431421 GCA_943591055.1 Gobionotothen gibberifrons | reverse complement strand
GGGAGGACAGACTAGATAAAGAAAGAGTGACTCCTTATCAATAAATAAACTGAGATTATCATTTTATTAGTCAGCTATGATCCTTGGAGAGACACTATATTTTTCCCGTGCATGGACCTCTGCAGTAAAACACTTTAATAGCTGCTTTGTGCAGTTGTACTTTAAAAGTACGCTCTCAGAAAAACTCCATAACAATGCACCATTAAGGAGAGAAAAAGGAATATACCAATATAGGTCTAACTGGCTCTGGGTTTGAAGAGAGGGTTATTGTCTTTTTCTTGCAATTGACGACTCTAATGATGCACTTATGTTGCCCGCTCTTCCCTTTTTCTTACACCTTACCTACTTAAGGAGGAAATCTTGATTGGTAAGTCGATGCTATCCGCAGATTTAGGGATTTACTTGTAGGTCGCTGCAGGCAAATGATTTACTTCTTACAGGAGAAAGAGCACAGTCATCTGTCCCATTCTGAGGGCTTTCTTAGTTAGAATGATGGGATCTCTCTTTGTCTGCAAATCCTTTTCATTTATACATAATACCCATTTTGTGATGTTTGTTCAATGTTCTTAAATGAGGCTTTTCAAGGGGGCTATTGTTTACTCTTTTTCTCTTCACTCGAGTTAGAACCGGTAGATCTTTCCACGCATAGTTTTCTCTCTCTTCTCTGCTCTTTTGTTGTTCCTTTCATATAATTGTTTTAGATTAGACTTACTTTATCTCAATTCGTTTCTTTTTGATTTATTTGTTTATAGTTGATTTCAGACTTTCTTTTGGGGTTAATCGCATGCTTCAAATTTGCATGATGTCTTTTATCTTTTAAAATGTTCTGTCCTGAGGAAAAAAAAATCCCTTCTCTTTGTTTTCAAGGGGAATATGTGCCTTTTGTAGTAGAGTATTCACAGTGCATCAAAGCAGATAGCAGGTTCCATGTATCAACTCGTTTGGTTTTAAACTGCAGCTTATTTGTCTGTTTGCAGATTTTGTCACCAAAACCTGGAAACGAGCTTTTACACGGAAAAGAGTCTCAGCATTTATCGGGCCAGACCAAAGCTCCACACGATTACGATTCTGGGAATGACACGTCTTCGCCTCCGTCAAGCAAAACTGGTGTTTTTCAGGCGATTGTCACTGACAACAAGAGGAACCACTGTAAACGCCTGGCCTCGCCAGAGAAGCTGAAGTTCACTGACAGAGACAATGCCTCTGATTCAGGAAACTCTGTGACAAGCTACGCTTCCCTGTGCAAACCTTACAGACAGGACAGCTTGTCTGCAACGCTTTTCAGTGGAAATGGCAAGAGGTAAATATATCATCTGAATGAATACTTACCAGGAAAACTGTAGGTTGTTGATCTTCACACTCTGTTTCCCTATTTTGAAAATATTCATATCTCGAGTCGGAAAAAGGAAGAGCTTTTATTAAAAACAACCCAAGATACAGTTTTGGTTTTTGTCTTTTAAAGTAGTGAAACTTGTTTTCTTCGCAGAGAGCAGATAACCTTGGGGTGCCGGGTAGATGTTGTGAGATCTCCAAAGACCTCCCACTGCTCTCGAAGGGCGAGGAAGTCGTCTCGAAGGCGACTGAAGGCCCGATTATCCAGCAGCAGGAGTAGGAGCAGATCCTCAGGAAGTTCCAGATATTCCGGACGCTATTCCCGAAGCCTGTCACGGTCATCATGCAGGTGGGTTAACTACTCGTTGTAAATGACCATCATCCACTAATTCCAAGTTAATAAGTACATTTCCACTCTTATGTACTTCAATTAGCACATCAAAGTGAAAATGTAGGAGACCACAGTAGGTCCAGGCTGAAATATCTCAACAACTGTTAAAATGAATTGCCATGAAATGTTGTACAGGTGTCTGTGTTGGCAAAAAAACAAACCCTTATGGCTTTGGTGATCCATTTTCCGAGTGCCACCTGCAGGTCAAAGTTGTTGCTTATCCTGAAAATGTCTCAACATCTACCTGATTAATTGGCAAAAGATACATCACAGACATTTACTCTTGGCTTTGGTGATTCAGTGACTTCCTGTAATAACACCATGAGGTTCACATTTGGGGTTGGAGATTTACTCTGGATGACTGAAAAAACTTTAGGTTAGGGGGTTAACCACATGTCCTGAGCAGCTAGTGAGTTCCAGGGTAAATGATTTGCCTGTCCTGACTGCTTGCTGCATGTCATTTCCCACGCTCATGCCTTTATTCACTAACACTATTCAATGAAGGTATGTAAAAAAATAATCAATCCATCCAATACTTTATTTTACCTGCAAAACCAAGAACTGTTGCTTTATGTTAAGTGCTAATATGTTATGTTAGCATACTAAAATGACACTAGCATTGTCACTGTGAGCGTGTGCTATCAATCCGTCAGGAACAGTGCCATTCTTTAAAGCCAATTTAACAAACGATGTAATTCCAACTTCCACGTCATCATGTGATACCATTTACCCTAAAAATGATTTATCCCATAGACTTACTTTGGGAAACAGCCTTTTGTAAATAGCAAAAAATCATTGTTTGATGCTGACATTTCAGGAGTAAAGGAAATTAGGTTAAGGAATCGTTACTTCTGCATCTATGCTCAATACCAGGAGATAATTGTCCTTTTTTCTTTGCCAGCTCATACTCGCGCTCCCCGAGTCATTCAGCTGATCTGAGGCGGCGAGGCAGCGTGGCTAGCCTGAGCTCCAGAGGAAGCCACTCCAGATACAGTGCTGACAGGTAAACATTGCAAAACCTCCCGGCTGCCAATGACTCCTCATTCGGGGTGTACAGGAACAAATAAACATAAATATTGTTGGTTATCCATGTTTCTCATTGTCATGTCTGCTTCCCAGATTACGAGAAAGAAAGAGAACTCATAGCTCCAGAGATGCAGATGTGAAGCATGCACAAAAGGTTAGTGGGAAGAGACAAAGACGCAAATCCTACTCTCCTATGAAGAAGAGGAGAAGAGACTCACCGAGCCATCTGGAAGCACGCCGGATCACAAGGTAAGGCTTTCCGAGTCTGGTTATTTCAAGCTACAATATACATTGTTATGCCTAAAGGTAGCAAATATCTACTGCAGGTCCCCTCCTTCGCCCCCTCACGTCTCTGAACTGAAATATTTCTAATCGTGTTGATGAGCTGTGTACCTTGAAATGGCATTTAGCCAGAGGAGGAGATAAGTGTCAGCTCTAAAGCCACGGCAGGTGCTAAAGCAGCAGATGGTGGAACACAGGCAATCTGAGAAGTAAAAAAACAAAACAAGCAAGTGTGATAATCACTGCTTTATTTTTAACAGATCTTGTCTGCCACACACTTTATTTCATAGTCCTGTATGAGTGCAACAAATTATATAAACCCAGAAATATGCACAAAAGCACGACACAGGATGATTAAACTAAAGTATTTTATACAGTTATTTCTCCACCAATCCATACCTACTGTTAACAGCTTTGTATATATAGGCCAAATGGTGTGAAAATAGTGGCTCATAGTGAAGAATTGTCACCTGACTTTGCAGTTCCTCAGCTCTACAGAGCATTTTGGCGTCTATCATCTGACTTTTGGTTTTACTAACACGACATGCTTGTAAAGGAGGTTTTGAATTTCAGATAAAATAAAGTTTTCTATATTCAGCAACTATCTTGTAAAAGGTTTAGGACCAATTTACATGGGGCTTGACTCGCTTTTGAAGTAATTTGAGGAACTGCAGTTGGCTTAATTTTTATACCCGGAGGTTGCTGCTCTGTAAAGCAAATTTGACACGTTATTTACATGAAAACAATGGTCAATGCCCCTTTAATCTGTGATCAAATCGACACATTGTTGCTTAAATCCTTTCTGTCAGTTTCACACCACTTACCTTTATGTCTCTCCGCAGTGCCAGGAAGCGGCCCATCCCTTATTTCCGCCCCAGTCCTTCTTCCAGCAGTCGGTCCACCAGCGTGTCGTCCTGGAGCAGCCTCTTCACCCGCAGCCGCAGCCGCAGTCCGATACTCAGCCTCAGCCTCAGCAGGAGCAGGAGCCGGAGCCGGAGACACAGTTACTCCTCTTACTACAGCCGCAGTTCATCCTGGAACTCCGTCTTTGGGAGTCGCAGCCGGAGTCGGAGTCGCTGTTCGTTACACAAACGCAACAAAACAAGGCATTAAGATTTTAAGAGCAAGTTAAGGAAGCAAAGCACCATTCTTGTTTCTATTTCAGAGAGGACACTGGGTTGGATTAACTGACTGTGTGCGTCTCTGTGCTGCGCTTCAACACTTAAGTGGAAATGTCCCCACAGGGGTCCCACCACGTCTTTTACTGAGGAAGGAGACTGAATGTCTTTTTGTCCGTTTGTTTTGTTCCAGTACTGCATTCTCCTGGATTAGCACTCACAATGGCCTGAGACTGTTCATCTATTAAATACTTAACAATAGAAACTGCACATAACACAGAAACCGTGTTTATGTATTTGGTCAACACACAATGTTGTTTTTTATTTTAATGTTCAAGCACTGCATTATTCTTTAAAATAATGATATGCTTTAAAATGTTTAATATTTATTTTTAAAAACGGGGCATATTAAGGCCTGAAGGTACCAACAAGGGTTGAATTTACTTGATAAACATTTGTTTGGTGGCACAATACAGAATGTTGTAGACTTTTGTGCAGAGAAGTGAACTTTGGAGCTGTTTGATCTGAGTGTTTCAGAGGAATAGTCGTCGGAAATAAGGAAAGGTGTATTGCTCTGATCTTTGCACTTCAAAAGGTGGAGAACAAACGCGTTTCCTGTGAAAAATGACACAGCGAGGGTGGCCTGACGGCGAGCAAACTGCCTGTCAGCTCAAATGTCAAATTAATTTATCCTCTGATCAAGTGGAACACAATTGAAATGTCAGTCCATGTAATACCACAGAGAGCGATTGAAACATTGTGCTGCAACAGGAACACAGATTTATTTTTGAACAATTCTTCAAGTGAGGAGGCATTTGTTTTGACAGAATATGAATACTTTAAAGGTGAATATATTGGAATTGTTGAGAAGTTGTACAGTTGCAACCTGTTGACTATAATAATTAACTTATGATGGCATTTATTCGCAATTTACTTGAATATTGTTTTTTTTGTTACAACACTGGAACAAAACTCATAAATCAACACTGTTTTTATCTTAAGTTATATGACAAAGGAAGGTCAAGTTTTTTTTATTGTGCAGCACCACCTTTATTTATTACTTATTTCATATGTATTGGTTTGTTGTCCCTGCCAGTAGTGGCACATCTTTCTATGCAACACTGTCGATTTGTAGTTATGACACTGCTGTAATTTATTTTTGGTGGGTTGTAAATTATTGTGGATTTTGCCACTTTACTCAAACATACACCTCAAAGCAGAATATAGTCTTGTAGAGACAGAGGAGCAGAAACTGAAATAGCAGGAAATAGTTCTAACTTTGTGTTTTAAGTTTTCATATTGAATTGCTCTCTTGCCAAAAATGTAATGAAAAGATGAATCCCACTATCATTTTAGTCTGCTGAATATGAAGCTACAGCCTGCAGCTGGCTAACTTAGCTTAGCGTAGCATAGAGACTGCCCAAGGAAAAACAGCTAAGATAAGATCTGCCTGAGAAGCACACTAATATAACTGTGCATTTGACAAGGTGTTGTCAAATGCAGGGATGCACCTTTTTTTCCCTGCTAATGCTACTTTGAACAACTAATCCTTGGAAAGGTCTGGAGGAGAGCTAAGCTAATTAGCTGTTAGCAGCTGGTGGGCAGCACTAATAATAATAATAATAGCTTACATTTATAAAATAATAATAATACATTTGATTTATATAGCACACTTTAAAAACAACGTCATCTCAAGGTGCTTCACAAAGCTTGAGAAAATAATAAAACAAATAAAATAAAAAGATATCTCAGGAGCATATTGAATAAAATATGTTAATATTAAAAATAAAAGGTTGAGAGCATAAAAGGTTTAAAATAAAGTAAAGGATAGTATAGCGCCTTTCCTAAAAAAGGAGCAAACAGCCAAATCTATTAAGTAAAATAAAGAATGGATGAATGTGAATTCCAATGTTATCATGATGCATTCAAAGTGATATTTTAAAATGTTTTAGTTTTTTTTGTGTGAAACTTGGATAATTGCAGTTAAAGATTTTTCTCAAGCAATTAAAAAATAGATATTAAAAAGGGAAATACATCCTGTTTACCCTCCTAGAGTTGTTTAACTTGTGACATAAGAAGACATAATGATTTGTCCATTGTTTTCAGTCTTTATGCTAAGCTAAGCTAACTGGCAGCTCATCATAACTTGATATTTGCATTACATTTAACTCTGCAAGAAAGCAAATTATTTTAGAAAAGTTGAAAGGTATTTCTTTGAAGTACATTTTGAAGCTGCTTTCACTGAGTTTGAATCTACAAAGGAAGTTTGAGACAGCCTTTGCATATAATTAAGATACTCATTATTCTGGCTTATTTCAAATCCATCATCGTGTCTGTGTAACTGCTTCAGGCCTCACAGACTGCTCTCTATGCACTCAATACTCCCAGCTTATTTCCCTGAATGTCAACTAAATTGGACGAATGAGGGAATTATGATGCTGGAAGACGAAGGGACTTGCCACAAAAGTCATCCATAAACCATAAAGTGATGACGACTCGTGTCAACCAGCGTTGACGAAGTGCCGGTGGAAGATTTGTGCAGTCGCGTTGATAAACTACATGGGCTCCCAGGCCCCAGCGCGGCCCTCTCCCTATCTCACAATGTAAAGTTTGAAATCGGTTCTTGTGCAAGATAATTTTGTATATGTGATTACTGTGGTGTAAATATGCATCTACGTTGTATAAAGATGTTATAATTGTTGGTATAGATATGATGCATTGAGCAGTGGTCGAGGAACAGAAGACAATATTCCCGTCTGGCACAATCCATGGACTCTAGATGTGTCTGTGCTAAAGACCCTTCTGATCATGTCATGTTATTTAAAAAAATCCCAATAACAAGGTCATAGCAATAGTGATCCAGTGTTTCAGTGTTGAATTATGCATAACCCCCTTGTTTTCCATATGAAAGAGCGTGTTGCAAAATGATGTTGTTTGTACTGTCACGTTTTATCTTGTGTCAGTGGGAACTCCGCACTGTAATAACACCTGGAAATTGAATTGTCCCCAGGAAATCAACTTTCCCTTTCACTGTGTGTTTAGAATAAGCTCTATAAAATCATGTTCTGAATAAAATGTGTTATGCTCCCAAATCACACTTATTTGCCCCCAGTAAACACAAGCCTCCTTCACAAAGTTGACTTCTCTTAGCTGTTTTGTTTTATCCGTACTGTGACATCAGTGTGTTGACCTGAAGCTCTGTGTTATCTTCTATTAAAAAGCAAGTGAGTCACCAATAGGAGGAACTCTAACTCTGTCTGAGTGACATCTGCACAGTAACTTAATTTGGAGAAGGGGGTGGCTGCTCTCTGGTCAGCTGTTGCGCCTGCACTGCAGGAAATATCCAAAGCAGTAAGTATGTATACCTAATCTATTACTAAACCACTTGTATTTACCCTTACAAACAGCTGGAACAGTTGATCTAAAGTATAATATACTTATGATTTGACCAAATCATCTTTATTTTGAATATACAAAGACTCGGTTTAACTTCTCTTCAGGATATTTTTTGCAGTGTGGCCGCTTTCCAGATCCTCCCAGCACTTTCCCGACATTTGCACTGTGTCGACTCATGGTCTGTGTGATCACCGTCCAGTATAAAACCCACAGCCAGGAGGACTTTAGGAGAGGCAGAGCACACTTTAACAGTTTGTTGTTGAATCTGGTGACTTGTTGCGTAACGGTGATGCGCAAAACCCAAAGAGCGATACAGTTTACCACACATTGTTGTTTTTATTAGTTTTTATCTTAAAAGAAAAGTTTGTATTCGGTGTTTTTTGGCAGACCTTTAACTGGGTTTTAACTCGGCTGGACTAACATGGCAGAGGGAGACTTCTACACGATGGGAAACCGGCAGAGGTTTCCCAGGGATCCGTTTGGAGAGTCTCCGTTCAGGGATCAACTGGGGTCTCGGTTTATGGAGGATGACTTTGGGATGCCCGCTTTCCCCGAAGATCTGTCCATGGACTGGCCGGGTTGGGCTCGGCCGGGCCGGCTCGGCACGCGCCTCAGTTCCTCGCCCTTTAGCACCACTTTACGCACAGGTTTCCCCTCGCGCCAGTCCACGGGAGGCCCCACGCTGTACACCAGCATGTACGGCGAGCCTTCCTCCCGGAGCTCCCCCACCACCACCGGGGGGGAACCCTGGAAAGTTTGCGTGAACGTCCACAGCTTCAAACCAGAGGAATTAAGCGTCAAAACGAGAGACGGTTTTGTAGAAGTGTCAGGTGAGTTGTTGCACAGGCCTGAAGTAAATACAACTACTCAGGAGGATATGTTACTTTAAAAGCAGGTTCATTGGGGAAGAAGGCATGTAAGGAAAGAAAAATGTATTACCCTCCTATTCACTTCCCAATTTCCCCAAACAACAATTTATACTTAGAGCACATTTAAAGACAACAAATGATGTGCAAATATTCTTTAAATGTGGATTATACATAATCAAAATGGAAGTTACAGGTTTAATGTCAGGCATAGTGCACAAAAAAACACAACTAATAGAATACAAACCAAAACAATTAGACAAATAGTATCATTTGCTTGTGATAAAAAAAATGCAGGGCTGTAGCTGCCATTGAGGACATTGAGGTCATGCCCTCAGTATTGCTAATGGTATAAATTACACACCGTTTTATTAAAGGTGAATTTTGCAGTTGCTAAACTCTCAATATCTATATGACTGTAGTTGTATTATTATCCCACAGAGTACTGGGATTTAATTTGAGGGAATTTGGCCTGTCTATACAAAATCTATAAACCTTCCCCTGGTAATCCAGTGTTGTTCTTATACAGCTAAGACTACCATCGTGCCATATGAACATGAAAATCACACTCAAAACACATACACAAATGTGGTTAGCTGATCAAAAAGCAGAAGTACAACCCAATCAAAAGGCAGAATTGCATCTCTCAGGATCCTCACTCTAACCTGGCTGTGCGCTTTACCTTTGAAAACAGATCTAAAGCCACACAATGAAAGCTTTGGTGGGTTCAGATTTAATGAGTCTTGATGTGGACGAGCTGAACAGATTTTGGGGACTGGGACTCGCACGTTGGTAGGCAGATCCTCAAACTTGGACACCTGTTTCAGATTCCTGGAGAATCACTCCCTCAGTCGCCCATGAGCTCGATTTAGATTTGAGGCAAGGCCCGTGACAACAGTCTCTGTTTACAATAAGACACGCCAAGAGAGAGAGAGAGAATGTTCTGGAAATAGGATTTTACCCAGCAGTCCTTGTGTTCTGCTGGTGTCATGTTCAGGCTCACTCCCACTGATTATGGGAGTAAGGGTTAGAAGTAAGGGTTTCAGAATTTGCTTCCTCATGTCGGTGATTCAAAGAGGGATGGATTCCAGGGATACCCGGGGCTGAGGAGGGCACAGAGGACAGCAGGCCCCCCAACTCTGAGTTTTTTATAAACACATTGTTGGTATGCCAGTTGGGTTATTCAATCAGCCGCAGTGACTCAACCCCGTTCTAAAAGTGTGACAGGGAGTTTGATAAAAGCATGTCGGAGGTGTACGAGCTGTACGAACAAATGTTGAACACGGACTCCTCCAGATGAACTAAGTGTACTCATCAGATGCTTTTAGTCCACCCCAGTGGGTCCAAGAGCAATTGTCTGCCTGGTGACAGTCACTGGAAGTACCAGTTTAATTATAATCTTACTGAGGATTTTTAACATTATTCTTATCCTTCAGAATTTAACCTTAACAGATACAAGGAAAGTTTGAAAAAACCTACAAATGGTGTTGTTACTACAATATTAATGTCACAAATGGTGCTTTTATGGTGCTTGTTCTTGAGCAACAGAAGCATACTGAACTACAATCTATCCAATATGTTTAATATCCCAGCATTACTCTTAAACCAGCAGGGATTTATTGGCAGAAATAAAAAATGTGTTCATAAATATATCTAAATTATTGTATAATCACCGGACGCTATTGAATGGGTGTGTTTTTGTTATCTTAAAATTAGCCTTTCATCTCTACATTTAGAGCACGTCTAAATGTTTCTACAGTAGCCCAAAATAGACAAACTGAACTTTAGAGAGGGTCTTGTTCCGTACTTACTATACCTGAAGGTTGACGTAGCTCCTAACATGCTTGTAAATGAAGGAGGGTTGTTTTTGTTGTTTTTGTATTTTTTATATTTTTCTTATGGTTTTCACTGGCAAAATGTTCTCCTGGAGAGATTTACTGTTGCAGAGACAACTGCAGAGAATTGTTTTGAGGATGCCAGTTTTAAGACAAGTAGACTACAGTGGTCTTATAAGAGTTTTTCCTCCCAAAAGAATAAGCTGCCACGGGCGACAGAAAAAGGTGAGACGAGAGGGAATCAAAATAGTAAATGTTTGGACATTAAAAAGCAATATGTTTCTTTTGAAAGACACTAAAAAGTAGTTGACGATTAGTCTTTTGGGGTTCTTCACCATGGGCAACACCTTGACACATTATTATTATTATAAAGATATGGATAAGTGAAGCTTTAAAACAAAATAAAAACCAGCGAAGTACAATTAGTGATTCTGTGGACTTAGCGCTTGCTACATGTACAAAAGGACACACAGCATAATGCAATCCTCTGTGACACAAAGTATCAGCTTCATCTGCAAATGTGAAAACCACAGCCCTGTCCTTGACACTTGTACAGACAGAAAATAACTTTTAGTGCGTTGTACATGACGCTAAGATCTCTCCTGTCGGAACATTCATATTCAGGAGCATTACATAGAGCATCTGGAATTTGGCATCTCTGTCGTAAGAGACTTATTAACAAGGAGAGGCAGCTCCCTGTAGGATTACTATCTGACCAAACCTCCATTCATCATGAAATGGGACCAGTTTTAAGTGTTGGTGGAGTTGAAATAATCCTGCTATGACTTCACCGGTGATGTAGGCACAGTTTCATCTGGAGTTTCATTCCAGCCCCTCGATCTTTCCAGCACTTTCTGCAGGCGGAGACGTCACAGTGGGGGTATAGGGTAGCACATAGTCGGGCCTGGAGTGCAGACTGTGGCTGACGGGGGGGGGGGGGGGGGTTGCAGGCTACACTGTTGGCGGGAGCAGGGATATTTAGCAGCCCCACAGCAGCTGCTAACCAGCCCGAGAGATGGAGCGGCCATAAACAGAGCCAGGAAGAAAAGGGTGGAGGGAGGGGGGGATTTCCAGCCTTAGCTTGTCTCCCCAACTTCAGAAAAACATGCCCTAAGTGTCTTTCTGCAGGTGGATCATACTTGGGAGTGACTGAAAAGTTTGGTTCATCATTTCAACATGTTCCCATTGCAACCCCCCCAGAGGCCCCAAAGTGAAAACACTGCTGTGGTTGAGCAACGGGAAACTGTGTGCCAAATGCAGCGTGTTGTTTAATGTCAGTGTCACCATAACCTTTTGAATATAAATACATTCTGTAGCTTTTTGCTATATTTAGAGGATTAAAGAGCCATTAAATGTACATGATGTGGTTTTGAACTGATGATAACTTGTTTAGGATCCATGAAATGTTCAAACTATTGCACAATACTGAGCTTAATCATATCTGAGGTTATTTAAAGTTACTCTAAGCGGCAACCACAGCTTCTGTTCGAGCTGCCTGCAGAAATTCTGGGAACAAAGTAAGAACAAAAACTGTCCCAGGGTCCCATCTGCTGATGTTGTTTTTTTCTTTACTAACAGGAAAACATGAAGAGAAGCAAGAAGAAGGAGGCATAGTGACAAAGAATTTCACAAAGAAGATACAGTGAGTATAATCTCACCACATATTCAAGACATTATATGTGTGGAAGTGTTGTTACATTTATGCCAAAAAGTTGTTATGAATGCAGTACAGTTGTGGTTTCTACCCCCGGTGGTAAAGGACAAGGATTAATTACACTGAGCTAGTGGTAAGCTACCTGAATTCTGAACTAGGTATTAATTAATAATTATAACATAAAAAAGTCAAATCTGAACCGCAGGCACATACATGTTACGACTATCTGACTAATCTGTCTTTTTTGTTTTAGTCCAAATAATAAGGAATAATATTTCCTGGGTGGATTAGTCATTTGTTATACTCTTTTCATGCTGATTTGAATTTTTTCAGAGAAACATATCTAGTCCTCTGTCACTTTTTTCTTTCTTTCCTCCTTCTGTTCAGAACCATTGTAGTTACTTTTGTTGTGTTATGAAAAGTTATATGAATTTTAGGCCACGTTTACACGGAGACGAAAACGAACCGATGTCGATATCAAAAAAGTCTTCCGTCCACATGGAATCGGCTCAAGAAACGTGTCCGTCCACAAGAGACCGCTCGACCCGCTGGAGACGCTGTAGTACCTGTAAGCGGCGCTGTACTTCGGCCACAAAATACACCGAAAGCAGCGAAGAAGACCCCCCAAGCATGGTTACCTGGTTGCCCTTCTGTTTATTCTCCGTGGTGGATTTAGCAACATGTAGTTCATGTAGTTCTCTATGTCCACTTGTTGCTGATGGTTGTGGTAGAGGAGCTGTAGATTTTGCACTAAAATCTGTAGCATGGTCAGTAGCGTCTGGAGCACGAAAGCAACCCTCTGATCCGCCATTGTTGTTGTTGTTGGCAAAACACATCAGCAATGACGCGGGTGATGCGGGAGTGAGCAGCAGAGGTGTGCTATTATCATTGCTGTTTATTAAGAACTTAAAAGTCAAATCAGTCCACAGCTGCTCCAAACTTAAACCAGCATTGAGTTGACAACAAACTCTCCTTGAAAAAAAGAATCCTAAACTCCAAACAACACTCACTAACTCTAGAATACTGAGACATTTACTTCAAGGAAAAGTATTGTTGATTCGAGCAGACCTGCACCAACGTCTCACACATTGTCGACTTTTCATATTCAAACAGGCCATAGAAGTTTCCTCAACCTGCTGGCTCTCCGCCTGTAATTGGGCAGCAGAAGACTTCAAACAGCAGAGCTAATCGCTGGGGTGCATCGGCGTCTCGCTGGCGCGTCACTCCGGATCTGCTAATTTCCCGTTAGCTAATTAGTAAGCGGTTGTGCTAGCCGCGCAGTGTTCATATCACAATGCTTTTAATTGGAAAGCCTTTCAGATCAGGCCTGTGCTCCTCAGCTAAGCACAACCTAAAACCAATGACTGCTGGTGGAGGGGGAGGGTGGGGGTGGGGGGGCTTATATATAAATAACTGACCTCGATACCCAAATCCTCTACGTATATGAAAGAGGGAGATAGCACAGGAGAGTCACAGTACAAGTTAGTATGACTGGGAATGTACTTTTAATTGAAGCACTAGCTCATTCTGTTTATTTTGTTAAGAATAATGGCAGACATTACTTGTATTCAGTGGAGTTCAAATGCAAAATTAGTAGTATAAATATAAGGAAGCATTCAATGGAAATATTTATGTGCCTCACAATTAAACGTACTGTAAGTCAGGGCTGAAACCACCAATTATTTTTGATTAAGCAATTTTAATTGGTCTATAAAATGTCAGAAAAGTGTGTAAAGTATCAACCAGTGTTTCAAGTGTAAGATTTTTTCTTTGAATGTCTTGATTTGTCCACAACTCAAAGATATTAAGTTCATAGAGTAGTACAGTAACTAGCAAGTATTTACATTTCAGGAGCTGTAACTTCGACTCCACTTCGAGCAATAAAATGAATCAAATAAAAGAAACGTAGATACTAACTAAGCACTTATAAACTAACTATGCACTTACGTATTAACAAAGCACTTATATATACTAACAAAGGACTGGCTTATCTAAAGCCTATTGAGTATCACTTGAAATTGTTTGGCTCTATGAAACCTGATGTACTTATATGATTCTGTTTTCTTCAAGTTTGTATCTTCTTGGTCGACTGCACTTATTGTAAGTCGCGTTGGATAAAAGCGTCAGCTAAATTAAATGTAATGTAATGTAATTATTTAACAAATACTCAAACTGACTAAAAACCCAACTAGTTGGTGATTGATTTAATAGTTGACTAATTTTTACTTTAAACGTTATTTCCCCCCAATGATTGTATAACGGTTATAAATCAATGCAAAGTTAATGCTCCAATAACAAGGGAGAAGGCAGATTAAAGAAAGAGTAGAAACTTCCAAAAAGTGTATTTAAAGGGGCCATATTATGCTCATTTTCAGGTTTCATAATTAGTGCGAATGCTGTGCAACAGCATTCTTCTATAGTTCTTCAAATCTTTATTCTTCAACTTCATCTTCTTATTATATTCTTATATTCTTTGGCTCTCAATAACGTCAGCATACTTTCAGCTACAGAAACCATTCAAATATCAAAATATTCAGCCTTTTCAGCACATGATGGGGAAACTTTCAACTTTTTCAAAATATTTTATACTTTTTGAAATATTCAGCTTTTTAAACTCTTTTTTTAACATGTAACTCAATGGGAGGAACCTTCAAATCCTCTTTTACCTACACCGTGTGCCAAATGCTACTCCTTCCACATACGTTCAGCTAGAGACTTCATTCCAACTTTAAAATGATCACAAGACATGCAGCTATTACAATTGTATTCAGATTTCTGATATCTTTTACACTTTTTGAGATATTTAACTTAGTTTGGAGCTTGGTAAAGAGGCCTTCTTCAGATTTTAACATTAGTCTGTATAGAGTGCCACAGTGACGCGTCCTAAAACCCGGAAGTAAGTTAGCATTTTACCACTTCCGGTACCCTACTTTTCTAATTTTCGAATCATACATTTTGATTTATGATTCGAAAATTATAAAAGTAGGGTAAACATATGGATATTATCCGGCTGAACAAAACGTGATCTGTCTCTTCAATTTATGTCAACCACAGACCTTATTTCGAGCTATTTTCCAAAATCCTATGGAGAAAATGCATTGGTTTTTGTCGAAGGAACCCGAAGAAGTTCACTTCCGGGTTTTAGGACGCGTCACTGTGGCACTCTATTGCACAGCTCGTTAAGGCTTAGAGTGCGTGATGTCACAGCTAGAGTGGATGAGAGCTTGAAATTTGCCTTAAATGTTTTTTTTAAACGTGCCATAATTCCCAAACCCTATACTTCTGGGACATCATTTTATGCTTGAATTGTAGGAATACCTCTTTTTGGTTGAAACATTTCAAATAATTAAGCAAAATGCCTCTTGAGGGCATGAAGTGACAAAAACGTTCAACATGTCTCCATTAAGGCCCATTGTAAATTCAGCCTGATCTTTCCTCAGAGCAGCAGCTGCACACCTTTAGTAAATCTACCAAAAATGCCACATTATTGACCTGAAAGTACACAAAAGGCAGACTCAGGCGCTTGTCAGAGTCCTGACATGCTGCACGCGTTGACATGTTACCGATAGCAGCTACTGTTTTTAAACTATAGTTAGAAATGTAAGAGGTTTATCTCTCATTCAGAACAATGGAAAGGCTCTCCTCTCACAGATCACTACACATCACCATGGTAACCTTTGATCTCTGGGCTCACACACAGGTGTTTGATATCGTCGTCACCATGGTAACCTTTGATCTCTGCACACAGGTGTTTGATATCGTCGTCACCATGGTAACCTTTGATCTCTGCACACAGGTGTTTGATATCGTCGTCACCATGGTAACCTTTGATATCTGGGCTCACACACAGGTGTTTGATAACATCGTCAACTCAAACACAAACACACAGACTGGAGTTTAAAGGCTGTCTCAGCCTATTATTTTCTATCTGATGGAGACTTCCTACTGACTTCAACACGTTCCACATATTTTATACATTATTGTTGACGTATGGTTTTAGTTAAAAAGTTTGCAGTTAAAATATTCTGCTGCTTTTCAAAGCGTTTTTTTTAATTTTCTCTTCTCTTCTTAATACACATTCATTCACTACTTACATTTAATATCTAACTCCTTCAGCCTACTTTCAGCTACAGAAACCATTCAACTATTACATTATTCAGCTATTTCAGGACATTGAGGCTATACATGTAGTTGTTTATACATTTTGTAAACCTTTTCTTTAAATATTAAGCTTCTTCACTATTTTTCCTACTCTTCCAGTTTAACATTTCACTTTCAAGTTTTCCAGAAAGTCATTGCAATGCATTTGAGCTGTAAAAATGTTATTCAAATCATTTCACTTTTCTGCATTTCTCCGCTAAGTTCAGCAACACACTTACTTGGTTTTTGTAGCTAAAGCAGCTACAGAGACCATTCGACTATTGTAATACAATATTCAGCTTTTTCTGCATTTTCAGCTAAATTCAGCAACAAATGTACACAATTTACAATATTCACATGCATTTTCAGCAGGGAATGCATTTTCTAGTTGTATGTTGCGCCTCTACTGTGACATGTGTCCATGCTTTAATGTTCAAAAAGTCTTTATTTTTCTCATACTGCCTATGTTGCAGCACCTCTTTTCACCCTCTGTCTGAGACCATTGCCCAGTCTGCTCTGATTGGTTAGCTGGCCGGCTCTGTTGTGATTGGCTTAGAGATGTCTCTGCCCTATTATGTACAATGTGTTGAAAACTAGCCAAAAGAAGAGACATTTTACATAGTGATGTCATTATGCTACAGAAGTAAACAAAGGATTTAGATCAAGGCGTTTTCAGACAAGGGGGAGTGTGTGGGAGAGAAACTCCTTTGAGAGGGTACTTTAAGATTTTAGTCTTTGCAGACCTTTTACATGCACAACAACCTTTATAACACAGTACAGGAAGGACAGAAGCCCTAAAAGCATAATGGGGCCCTTTTAAAGAAGTCATTGATAGACTGAGATGGACAGTAAACAGCTGAACAGGGTCAAAGGGTGTTTTCCTCTGTTAAACCTGAAATATGTCAGTTATTAACCAAATAGGTTGTTGTTGAGTTCTGAGGGTAAAGGTCTATGGAAAGGTCAGGAACAAATGGAACATGTTTTACACAGTCAGTGAACACACTAACCATGACCCTGTCTCAGCATGTCTGCGGGGGAAAAGCATATTGAACAGTGTGTTGGCAGCTGTACAAAATCAATGTGTGAGATAAATGATGTGCTGGCCTGTAAATAAAGTCCACGAAGCTGGACAGATAAGGTTTTTGCCAGTCCCATGTAATGCGTCAGCTGAGTGATTTGACTTTGTCAGGAGGGGCAACTGCTTCACAGCAATCGGCTCCTTGGTTAATGTTTTCCTTAATAAATGAACAGTATATATTTTATTATTAGCCACGGTAGTGTCATGACTCTATGTATGGCAATAATAGTTGGTTGGTTCATCACTTGGGTCTAGACTGTAACATCTCAACACCTAACGGATGTTTTGCTATGAATATATGTACTGACATTCATAGTCCTCAGAGGGTGGGTATGGATGACTCCAACATTGGTGTTTTTTTTGGTAAAATGCCACAACAGCTATTGGATAAATTGGCACAAAAGATGGGTTTTTTCCCCAAAAAATTGAAATCACGACTGTATATACATGTTCTCTATAAAGCCACCAGCCGTTCATAAGGAAATATTTCAATGTTGTTGTTATCACAAAATCCCCTCAGCCTCACTTTGTTTTAAGTGATAATTAGCTCATTTAAGCATGCTAAATTAGGGTGAACATTATAGTATACCTACAATGAGATGCACCATTAGCTGTAGTTGAAAAAATTCAGGTTAGAAGATTATTTTTCTGCTTGTGTCTAGTACATATATTATTCTAGTTTAGATACACTGTAAATTATTGTTTCTCTTCAAATCTCTGGGCCACCACTATCTTCCTCCCTCACATCCTCGATGATGTAATTTGTACTTACTCTCGACCAAACCCAACACTCGCATGAGATGTGAAGATATTTTCAGGGAACTACTTCATGCAACTTATCTCTTTGTACGTGTATTGTATTGGTCTTGTTCTATTTAAATTGGATTTACTACATTCCACTGTTTCTATTATTTCTAAAATGTTCTCTTTATTTTTGTGTAATTGCCTTTTAACCCAACTATGGCTCGTATTATATCCCAAGGGTGTCTCTATTTGTTTTCTCTGTTCCAGATTGAATACAATATTGTGCTCCTTAGTTTTGAAAGGGGGGGTTCGGTCTGTGTGGAGATTGATGCTGTAGTGGACCTGTAAAGCTCATCACCTTTTAGGTTAATTTGTATGATATCTTTCTAAAAGTTTATTCCCCATTTTTCAGACGTTGTTGCTCTTAAAACTTCCTGGTTCCCAATTATATGAAATACATGTCTGTTATTGTGGTATATACACATTACAGCTAAGGTTTTGTGCAGGTATATATGGCTATATGGTAACAGACTGAGCTCAATTAAATGCTGGTTCCCCTACAGGAATAGACCTGATGTGATGTCTGCTTCTGTGTGGTGACGTTTCCCTTCTGACTTGTATTTCTCAGTGGAGTGGGAAGCCAGTGGAGGGTCCTCTCTAATTAAACCCACAGTCTCATGTCTGAGCAGGGCAGCCTGATGTTTATATTAACTCCCAGAGACACTTGGCTGCTCACACAGAAAACCTACAATACCCATATTTGGCCACACTGTCTGGACAAAGAACAGAGTTAGCCTTGATGTCTGTGTTTGTCTTGACAGCAGGTTTTTGATGACGTTCATTCCAAAGTGAAGTTTGATAATGTAACCTCGTTAAATAACTTTGTTATATACCGTTTTAGATGCGCTTCATGTGAGAAGTTATCTCTTACATACTGCAGCTTGGCTGATTTTCCATCACCTTATATCTTCCTGCAAGATTTAGAAGCCAATTATCTCGCTCTTCTCTGGCAAATGTAACATTTTCAGCATGAGAGGTGTCAAAAAGTGAAGCGAAGAGGCGAGAAAGAAATGCCAGACACAAAATGTGCTGTTGCCTATGTGACAGATGAGAGCATCAGATTAGGTATTAAGTATACACCGATAAAAATGTACAGGTGTTGAACTTCTGCAGACAGACCCTCTCATTAATTGGAATCAAGATAATTTTTTACCTCAGACTCAGATCCTCTTTTTCAGCTCATCCCCTGGGTGTGAGCCAGTTTGTGCGAGTCTGGAGTGAGTGCTAGCCAAAGAGGACAGGGTGAACGTTTTTTAATAACCGTCAAAATCCCAAGCCTCCTTTTTTTCCTTTTCCCAGGCATACGGTGCTAAGACTGTGGGCGTTTTAATGGTTTTTACAAAGTGTCCATAATAAATTGCAGCATTTAACAATGTTTGCACAGCAAGTCTTATCTGACTAAAATGGAAGGAGTCTGGTTGTATGTACAGTATGGCTGTCCTTTTTTTTTTCTTGACAACCGTTCATGTGATTTACTTCATACTTGGAGGGTGTATTGTTGAGGATCAAGGGAAGTGCATTATTGAATGTGAACCTGTTTGGATGAGCAGTTCTTGAGAAAGCACCAGTAATGAAGGCCTAGAAATTGGCCAGACAGGACCCTGCATTAGTGAAGGACAACTTCCGAGTTTTGCATGACTTCCAAGCAGGAAGTGAACAGTTTCTCCTAATCACTCTCCCTTTTTTTGTTCTTCCAATTGGTGTTTTTTAACCAGCTGAATACACACAGAAGCTTACAGATTAAAAAGCCCTCATACAGACTTTCTCACTTCTCTTCTCCTCTGATTCACCAGGATCCCAATAGATGTGGACCCTCTGACCGTTCTCGCCTCATTGTCCCCTGAGGGCGTCCTCATCATCGAAGCTCGGCAGACGCCTCCATATTACCTCTTCAGCAACGAGGGCTCCCAGGGTGAAGAGGACCAGGAGGTGGAGGCACTCAAGCCCCAAGAGGCCCCCATGGTCTAAACCCCCAACTCCTCACTATCCTATCAAATCATCCTGCGCAATTGATGAATGAAATGAATGATGTGACCTATAGCTTCCTGTTGTTAAAATTCCAATGGGAAGGTATGTAAGGTAAATAGTTATGACCTGTTGTATGTCTTTATTAAAGCTGCACAAGACAAAAATGTTATATATGCAAGCAGAGTAGTGAAGAGTCGCCTCCCCCTACTGGCAGAGATGCTATAGATTTGCCACGGTGCAAGATTTCGGTGCACGATTTTGAAAGATATCTTCTGATTAAATCAGCGGTTGTTACTATAAGTGTAATGCATCAGCTAAGACAATCCAGATCTACTGTTGTAAAAGTAAAAGCCAAGAAAGTGTATCATGTTGTAAAACTGACTGAGACGTAAAGTTAGGCAACACAACTCTATGGTCAGGTTATGGAACAGATTGTGGTTTCAGTTCAAATAACTGTAGAGTGAAACTTTACGTGACCATAAGGATAACAAAAATGAAGGGATTGAAGACGGAAACAAAGAACATTCTCATACAACGTTCTGGACACATTTTAAAGATCACAAATGTTCAAACAGCTTATGGAGGAGCCATAGTGTGAACTTGTCTTGTGCAGCTTTAATATTATATATGGCTATATCCCGAGGTCATGAAATATCAGCTGGGCCACTTATACATTATAAGCCAAAGAATTCTCCCTTACCAGTAAGTCAATATAACACTGTATGTGTATCAAATTTGTATTTATGATTATTATCTTTGCATCAAACGTATTATATGTCATTGTGTTGGTCTGAAACGTATGTGCCGTTTATTTACTGGAGTGCCTTGACTTTACAGTTGTTTATTTTTTGAGTTAATGAATGTCACTTAAACTGACAAGAAACGAAAGCAAGCTACCTTTTGTGGCTTCATTAAAGTGTGAATTGTGTGCATTCATACTGTATTCTACCAAAGAGTATTGTAAATATACTTCAACATGTGCCAATTCATTATAAATATGAATCTAAAGTGTTCCAGGTTTTTGCAATATGGTTTGCATTTTTTTTCTTTTCTATTTGAGCATTCAGGAAGATGGCTGCATGATTGTTGGAGCGGACAGACTCCCTTGTTTGCCAAAGACGTTTGTTTCCTGCCTTCTTCTGTCCATGTCTTTGTATCGGCTGACGCAATAAAACTGTCCGGCCAATCTCCCAGCGTGTTATAACATCTGTGTCTTTTATTGAGAATCATGCCACTCATTGGCCTGGCACCATGGGAGCCTGTGGTGTTATTGTTGGATAACAGAAGGAATTGGGCAGCAGATTAGCGAAGGGCTTAGTGCGGGCTGAGATTGGCACTGGTGTTTGCAGAATGGGACGAATGCACAGAAGCAGCACCGCCAGAGCCTTTTATGCAAGTACAAACAAATTGGGGCAGTTGCTATGCATGCGTCATGTGATGCAATATTTTTGTAATCTTCTCAGTGTATTGGAATCAGGAGGGGATGATCAGTTTGAAAAGTTTTTGAATTAAAAAAAAAACAAAGGGCCTCCACTGTTTTGTCAGCACTACTGCGCTTCTTTTGTGTCATGAGCTCACTTTAACTGCTGTATTTGATGGTATTCGATAATGCACACACTTGTGCTGCCGTGGCAACAGCATAATTGGGCAAGTTACTCGTGTAGAAGTGACTAATGCACAGCTGTGCTAATGTATAGTATCTGATTAATGTCAAAACCTCTTCGCTGAAACAGCATGATAATGAATCACTTTTTTTTTTCATTTTAGCACCCACGTTTATCCAGAGGTGGCTATGAAGGTGATCACTTATTCATGAACGGTTGCAAATTCACATGATCATTTCAAGATTAAGAGGAAGTAAATTCATGTATAAATAATGAGTGACGCCAACACAGTTTCTAACATTTTCACATGCTATTGCTTTATTGGAGCTCCAATGGAAGCATGGTTATATATGGCTATTATATATTGTATCTAAAATGCATCTGAACTGGTGCAAGGTAAGCAGTGCAGGCTGTTTCTGTATGTTGGTGCAACATTTGGGGAAAACTTGTGTTTGTACTCAATTTTCTTGTTTTATGTCGGGACCTCCAACTCTTGGCTTGGGGCATCATTCGGTGGACTCTTGCCTAGCTCTTGCTCCTCAGGGTGGGTGATCTCATCAGTGGTCTCCCCTGAGCCTGGCTGTATCTCTCCATCCACTGCTGGTTCTTGGTGTTCTGTGTCTGGAATTTCTAGGATTTCCTGGGCTTCATTGTGCTCAGAAGACACTTGGAAATTCTCTGTGCCTTCGCCATCTACAGGCGCTGATGGGTGGGACTCTCCAGCTGGCTTTTCAAGGGTCTCCTCCTCCTGGTCCCTCCTCTCTTCAAGCCCAGCTGTGGTGCTGCCAGTGTGGGCCTGATCTCCATGGACCTCTAGTGGAGACTCTTCTCTGTCATCCTCTGCAGACGGCAGACATGGGGCCTCTGGGGCTCTGCAGCTACCTGGGTCTGAATCAGGGGCTTCTTCTTTCTCCTGTTCCTCTCCAGTCGCCTCCACCTCCACCTGTATTGTACATACATATTTGGAAAATGTTGCTCGACTGTACCCATTTGCTCACTGCCAATGCAGAAGTTGAAACTCAAGAGGGATAATGAAACAACATTGATCATCATGCTCATTTTCAGGTTCAAAAATTGATTTCAGGTGTGTGTGGCCACCTTCAAAACAATGGTACATTTTTTTGAATGTGTTTTTTTGCTAAGCATTGGGTGCAAAAGGTTGACAACAGTGTTTCTGGTAAAGTGACTAAGACTACAGCCAGCAGCACATTTGCTTAGCTTAGCATACATATTAGAAACAAGGAGAAATGACCAGCCTGGCTCCTTCAAATGATGACTAAAATCTCCTTCCATCACTTCAAAATATCACTAATTAACTATTTCTTCATATTTAAATAAACACCGTAGTTTGTATCACCTTTATGATGATGGCAGCAGGAATTGAGTTCTCGGAAACCGGTGCTACTACAGTCAGGATACCATCAGCAGAAAGAGTGGAGACGATTTTGGTTGCATCAAGGTCTTCGGGGAGCCTGAACAAAGACAGGATCCTGTTAACAATATATCTACATAAAAGTGCCAGTATTTAAATAGTCAAATTAATGTACGTAACATGTTTCATTCCAGTGAGCATTTTAGGGATTGGAAAAGGCTTAACTGTGGGTACATAATTGTCAACAGGTTAACAACGGTGTTTACTTTGCATACAGTACCTGTATTTCCTTGTAAAACATCTGGCAATAAATCCATGCTCATCTGGCCTCTCCTCGTGTTTCCCTGGGGATGGATTAGCATTTATGGGGAAGACACACATAGGAATCAAGCCACACAGAGAAACCACTCAACATACAAATTAATTTCTGCCACAGAGCTTTGATTTCCCTGAGCACATTATTCAAGCAGCTTTCTAATTTTGTTACAGTCAGCTTCCTTTCCATTACTCTTTCGTTTTAAGGGGTTTATCCTGTGAACCTTGAGTCTATTTAGATAACAGTTAGTCTTAGAGATAATATTAGATAGATTTGTTTTGGTTTTACTTTATTATGAGCAGAAACAATCCTGTGTGGAAAAGTGAATAACACTGCTAAGTGAACCTATAGAGCTGTTTAAATAACAGGTTTGTTTAACGTACCTCTGACCTCCAGGAATCCGCCGCTGACGCTGACAAAAATGTCTGAGGGAAAGAAGTGAGCCACTTCCAGGTTGACCCTCCACTTGTACTGCTCCTCACTAATCTTCTGGCCGGAGTGATACATCGACGCAGAGATGTAGGGCACAAACAGCGGAGGGGGAATGTACCCTGGCCAGGAGCAAGCTGCCAGACTCCTCTGGAGCCGGTCCACATCCCTCCACCGAGGGTCCCCTGGCTCCAGGAACGGTGGCAGGCCAAGATCCTGATTGAAAAGCCTGCTGGACTGCCACCATTTTCTCAGGGGGTACCAACACACTCCCCTGTTGGACTCCTCGTTTGACAGCTCTGTTTTAGCTTGTTGGCTCATTTTCTAAATATTAAATGGGACAAAATCTATTGAGATTGTAAAAAAAAAAAGCCAGCCCTTTGTAAAGACACTCAGCGAGTAACCTTTGGACTCTCCGCGTTGACTTGTTGAGATTTCAGCAATTAAAAACTCCTTAATGAGAGAAAGAATGATAAAGGAAAGCTAAGGGTGGTGAGATGGAGAAATCTCTGAGGGCCGTTATATATACTGCTCCTGTCTGTTTTAGCACTTATTAAGCACTCATTCCGATCCCATGAGAAGGGTGTGTGGGCATGGGGTGATGGGTGTGGAGGGGAGGCCATTACCTCTTGCAGGCCTGAAAAAGGCGGCAGACTAATTAGTTGTATTTATAACTTTTAAGGGAGCCATGGCAAATAGCGAGCAGTTGGCTGGAGGCAAGTTTGTGTGTCTGTTGCATCTGTTGCCTGAAGACAGTTCTTCTCACATCCCAGTGAACTCCTCAGTGCTGTCATGAACCGGTGAGAGTTTATCTTGCCCGTGTTTCACCCCTGAAAGGACTCAAGCTGGCATTGGGTTGTCTGGAGCATGAGATGGTAGATTCTGAGGGGACCCCAAATTGTCTTTTTACTGTTATCCAAAAACATTTCTGTAGCATGCGTGTGTATTGAGTTAACAAAGCTCCCTTTCACTCCATTTTTCTTATGCTCGGCAGTTTCAACGGGATTATTATTGTCCCCTATTTTACCTAGTGTGACAGACTTGTCACTGTTTCATTTTTAGAGCTGTGTGCCCTGAGATCTTGGCGTATTGTACACTGGAGCACCAAACAGATTGAACAGATGTTTCTGACACTTTGTGTGATGCTTCACCCACAGATTTTGTCTGTAGGATATGCTCTAAGAGGTTAAATTGGGCTTCGCTGCTGCTGCTGCTCCTGATGCAGCTGCTGGAGTCGCCTGAAAAATGGGTCCCTCTGTTGCAACGATCAATAGAGACTTCCATCCTGTTCACATTAAAAAGGCACATAATGCCCACGGTGCACCAAGATGTTCATGCTACTCTTCAAAAAGACTAATACAATATTTTGAGTGTAAAACTTTTTGTGTGGGATTATTGTACAACATTAATAGACTATTCGGAAATATTTCGTTTTTTTTCTCAAATATATCTCGACCATAGTTGGCCAGATTAAATAAGTAGAAGACAGACATTTAGGGTAAACTTCTTCCAAATGTATACAAATGTTGTCGGTCAGGAAACTGATTTTTCATTATGTCATTTACTTCCTGTATACATAAATGTCACCATTTGATGCACTGTACCATAATATAGCCGTAAGATATAGACTCTGGACCTACTGTCTATCCTGTTTTCCATCACCTATTTTGTATTTGTATTTTGGTCTGTGTATATACCTAATATTGTTGATAAGGTGATTAGAGTGTATTTTCCAAATTAGCAGGTTGAGAGTGTTCAAGGTTCATCTAAGTGCTGCATGGACTAAAATGTTACTGAACAGATGGAGCATGAAAAGTTAGATTAATAGACTGAGAGGAAATTAATTATTGATTTTGCAACATTATCTTGATTAATTAATTTGGATTGATTGCATGAAGTCTCACACAGAGCTGGGATTTTGACAAAGCCAGTTATCAAAAAAGCTTTGGCTCACTTCAGTCAGTATCAATACAGTCACAATGGTGGGTTAGTAGCATGATAGCATCTATAATCTCACTACAAATATAAGGAAAATGTATGACACTCAGTTTTGGGGTCCGTATTGTGCGTGCTGTTTTACTTGTCACATATTGGCTTACTTGGAAATTTGACGAGAACAGAGCCATCGTTAATCTCATTAGTAACACCTGTGCTATTTCACTATGGCCTTAATTAGGCTTTTGATGGTAGAAAATAGCACAGACAATTAATCACATTAAAAGCAATCCATAGGTGTTTCCTAGGCCTACTCAGGGTCTTGCCTACCGTCTTATTGGGGAGGCTTACTAAGACTCTTAATGGAACACAGACATCATAAATGTTATAAATTGCTTTTCCTGCAGTGATAAAATAAACTCTGCTGTGAAAAAAAGGATTCTAACTCAAATAAACTCATTGTTAATGATATAATAATTATCACCTCGCTCTTCATTTGACGGGGTGTCATGTTTGTGTCGATTATAACATGCTGGAAATTGTTGCTTTATACTGCCATGCCAATGCATTTCTTTTGACTATATTTTGAACTAAATTGGTTCAAAATATAGAAAAGGCCTGAATCTGAAATGTAGACTTTTGTGATAGCATACTATAAAAACAATATGTTGCCATAGAAATGTCAAGTGTGTCATTGGAAACAGCTCAAATAAAGCTATCCGGTAGTGCACTTGTCTTAGGTGGATATAGGGCTTTAAACATGCAGTGTCCACATAGCCTACTTTTGGCCACATTGTAACTTTTACTTCCTTGTGGGCTGAGCTTAATTGGTCGTAACTATGGGAAACGGAGATCGCAGGGCAAACCGCATGGAGCAGAAGTTGGTGAAATGTTTGTAGGCCTACCCTTTAACTCCGTGTATTCGCTCCAGTGATTAGTCACAATTTTCATGCAATTGTAATTGTACACATTTATCATGATACATCGATATTACACGCCAGACCTACGTTGTTTGGGAACAGCAAAGTCTGTCCCGCTGTGTGACCGTCCTCCGTGGAGCGGTTCCTCGCGTCCGGGGCGGACAGAGCCGGACTCCCAGGAGACTTGTGGCCGCCGACAGCTGCAGTTGAGCGGGCAGGGCCGGCCGGAAGATCCCCGGAGACAGAGTGGGGTTACCAGACTTTCCTCACACCTGGAAACCAAATCATTGATCCTGGACAATGTGGTAGAACAACATGAGGTAACGTAAGGCCTATTTCATTATTATCCCAAATAAATTGCTTGGTGTCAGTGTCAGTCACATCCACAAATTAGTTTTGTCTGTGTATAAATATCTTCTCTCAGATTACTTCTCCCACACCCTGTTAACACATCATCAGAAAATCATTTTGATGCTTTGAATCAGGATTAACTTCAAAGGTGGCTGGCAGTTTATTCATCTCACCCCAAATAAAAAACGGCACATTTGAAGAAACCCAAACCCAAACCCAAACCCTCTCTCTTTCTCGCTCTCTCTCTCTCTCTCTCCTATTTTTAGTTTTTTTTTTAAACAATCTTTGATTTAAAAAATCCCATCAGGCAGCTGCTAAAGATCAGAGATCTTCACGGTCCCTCTTGCTTTTCCTCTTTTGAACTGCTATTTTCCCTCTCAAGTGATATTAATATATGTCTTTATGTAGGCTATGTAGGCCTGTGTGTGATTCCTTTCAATTCATAGCACCAGTTCCATCTCTTATTCATCAGTTACACCAGCCGCCTACTCCGGGCTACATACAGGAGTCCCGGCCGATACCAGTTGTTTTTAAATTTTGCAAAACCACATTTTCTAGCCTAGATGAAAACACATTTCGGACTTGCAATCAAAGGAAGGGAACCACTCAACGACCCAGTCTCCTTTAACTGTCCTCAGTGCAATTTGAGTTGGAGACATTCTCAGATATGATTTGATCTGATCCCCCAAAGCCAGTTTCCACTAATGAATGCATTTGAAGTAAGACCTCTTCAATTCTATGATGATTGCATCCACCAATGTGCTGGGGAGGGCTCAGCAGAGTCCAGTCACAGCGACTCAGATCCACGGGATATTAGCAGCTAATGCATCAAGCGGGATGAAATGTCAAATGGCTGGTTTGTTCCTGTGGACAATGCATTCATCATAGTTATTGTGAGTCTGGCTCAGTTGCTGAGGCCGGCCTGCAAACAGAGAGAAGTGGTCCATATCAGAACTGACACATCAGAATGGAGTGGCTTATCTATGGAAATATATTTTGAAAAGTTGTTTTATACGTTTTTGCAGCCAGCAAAGAGTCAGAACTAATTTGGAATGATGCTTCAAACTTGATCTAACAGTACACAAATTGATTCTATCACTAGATGGAATGTATTTGTTGAATTGGTTTAGCCATGCCGGTTGCCAATCCATTGCCGCTATGACTGTGGGGAACAAGAGTAAGCTGGTATAGACTGTAAATCAATAAGGAGGGAGAACAAGGCAATCTCATCACCTGCAGTTTCCTGCCCTCTGTTATTGTATTTTCAATGCTTTTGATTCACCTCCCTGTGGTACTGTTAAGACAAATGCAATACCAACAGCATTGTTTAGTTTCTTACTCCTCTGTGTTGATGGAAGTAGGCTGGCCAAAAGAAGGAGTTTTTATTTATTTTAATTTTTTTACAAGTCTTTTTATTTCATTATAGTGTACAATAATCGATGCCATTTCATTTACATTGTAATATCACAGTACACTCACTACACTCCCCACTCCCTCCCTCCACCAGCACATGCCCACACAGGCAAAACCAAAAAATGCTTATCAAGATAACTTAAACAACAGAGCCATGAAAAGAAACATAGAAAGGAAACGAAAAAAAAAAGAAAAACATCAAAGTAGAACAAACAAATAATACAATACAGCGACAATGTAGACAATGACAACACCACAACTAGTATTTCCTGCCGTCAGGACTAATAGCCACAGAATGCACCATTCCATCACTGGTCATATCTCAGATATATTTTCCAATTAAGAAAACAATGGCAACCACAGAGCTTGAAAAATATGTCCACGATTATATTTTTCCAATGTCATTTTCTCCAGATGTAAAAAAGATGTTATCTGATCAATGAAAAGTTTAAATGTTGGGGGAAGTTTATTCTTCCAGAATAAAAGTATAAATTTCTTGGCAAAATATGTTATTGTGATTAGTATTCTGTAATGTTTGGGGTTCAGTTTAAAGTTTGGCATGTCATTTAACAGGAAAAAACATGGATTTAGGCTCATTTCGATGCCTAAAACGGCTTTTGTGAGAGCATGAATCGAATCCCAGAACTGTTTCAAGAGATCACAATCCCAAAACAGATGCATGAACGTTCCTTCTTTTATTTTACATCTCGGACAGTTTGGAGAGTTTTCTTTGGAAATTGTATGCATCTTTATGGGTGTGAGGTGAAATGTGTTGATACATTTAAAGTTTGCTTCTTTGATTTTATTGCTTGTGAATGGAAAATGTATTCTTTCACAAATATTGAGCCAAGTAGTTTCATCTATCTGCATCCCTAAGTCCTTTTCCCAGATATTTTCTAAAGTTAGAAAGGATGAGCTCTTTTAGAAGGAGTTTTTCTGATTCACTTTTGTATGGGAACATGCATTTTCTGTTTGCATTCACATACAGCATCATAGGCTGAGGTCTCTATTCTCTGTGTCCAAGTAGCAGAGAGAGAACAACAGTGACTCAACAGTATGACTCAAAAGAGATTTGCAGCAAATGAGCTCATCCATCAGCAGAAGCGTGTGTGGACAAGGGGATGATGAGGGTGAGGAGGAAGATGAAGAGAGACTGTGGGGCGGAGCAGGGGGCTGTGAAATATGACGGCTGTGGCATTTCCATGCCCTCCGGCACCTGCTTTTGTCCTTTGGATGTTGCAGCTTGAAGACCTGAGCTCGACCTGGTCCTTGTCGAGTCCATCTGAAGCTTTGCCATTACTCTGAAGAAAGTCATGACATTTAGAGGAGTCACATTTTTACCTGCTTTAACCACCAGCGAGTCAGCATTTACTCCCTGGAACTGTTATGCTGTTCCAACCTCTCAATGAAGAAATGTTATATTAAAAGGGAGTGAAATATTCAAACGCAAGACATGTTAGCATGGTGGTGCCATAATTAAATATATTCAAGAATGCTTGTGCACATTTAACCCAAATTGCAGCCAAATATATTTCTTATTTTTTAGAAAGTTTGTGATCTCCCTGGAATAAAAATATATATAAGTGCTCTGTGAGTTTAAACAGAGCTTGACTGAACATAATTATTTTTGTCCCAACTGACCTACGAGGGGCTCGGTGCAGTTAAACAGGTTAATTGTGCATGGCTACTAATGTACAAGGCCTTCGAAGATGAAGAAGACACAAGATTGATCTCGAACAACAGATGGCTGGCCTTTAAAGTCATTGATCTGTGGTCAGAGTTTAAGAGGTGGCTTGATTAAAAGGTGTACTAGATGTCATCAGTAAGGAATACTTTCGTGGGTAGGCATCTTTAGTAACGTTGTAATAGCCAGATGCTGCAAAGACATAAACATTTAACTTTAATTGTAAATTATACTACACTATTACACTTATAGGGTGATTTGTGTTTAAAAAAACAAGCTTGACTTCTAGATTCAGGCTCTCTCCCAATTCAAGTACTGAATGTGTCAAGCCATACCATTGTAATAGCCCATATGTAGACCATGATAATGGCAGTTTTAGAAGATTTGGTTGACAAAAAAAGTTTTTAATGGCCGAAATGACAAGTGTCGCTTAGCTAGACGGGAGTCTAGCTGCTAGAGCTAGCTATCAATGTAAGCTAGCATTAGCTCTGCAAATGAGTTGAGACGCTTAATGGTTTTAAAACAGTCTTTGAAGTCTTAAATGTACTCGATTGATATAAAGGCCTACTATACCAGGCTAAAAGACCGGGGCTGAAGCTGGGTGTCAAAAATGTAGCATTATCATTTCTCGCCAGGTGATCGTGTAGAAGACAAAACATACATTTCTGTTCTTGTTTGCAAGTAAAGAGAATATTGAAAATGAAGAATGTTAAAAATGAACATCTAGTCCAAGCCAATGCCTCCCTGCATTCTTTTTGATGATCTATTCATGGGCGTCGACAGATGACCTACCATAGATAGTCCACTAAGCCATTAACAGCAACCCTCCAGATTCCACAGGAGGAAGTAAGGTGACTGATAATCTTCGAGCCCACATTTATACTCCTCACACACCCTCATCCAATTTAAATCGTTGAAAACATCAGTTTATCAGAAGGAGGTTTTTTTTACCCTTTGCAGTTAATTATGTAAAGATTAATTGCCTGATTAACTGTCATTTCCAAAAGCGATGTCATATTAGAGACACAATCTTTACTCCTGGCCTTCTGCCCAATTTGCAGAGGTCACATGGGGATGCAGCAGAGTCTTTCATGGAGGAGAAAGTGCTCTGAGCTCCAGAGCTACACGTACGAAAAAAAGATAGTCCTTTTGTTTTTACGTCTTTGTTTTTGTGCACTTTCTTTTCCAGAGATGGCCAGTTTGTCCTACGCAGACTGGAAAGAGAGCTGATATCGTTTCCCTGAGGAAGCATCTGGGCCACACCAGGTGAGAGTTACATCTGTGAGTGATAAGCAAATATGGAACAAATGACCCCTTCTGTTGATACAAATATGTGGTGTCTAGCTGAGTTTTCCTGGGGGAGGACTGCTCACATGCTCACAGTATGCTTTTCATTAAGCTTTGTTGTGAACCTCACCCAAAACATCAACTGGCATAGTTTGAAACCTAAATGTAATAATTCAATGACATTTAATCAAACCAGACTTGTCCGACAGGATAGTTAGCATGCCCTCAGTTAGCACCTCAGTTTCAAAACCACTGGGTGCAGTTCTAATCTCGAAGGACCGGTTATCGCTAACATCCCCACTATGTCACCATCTGTAAGAAATAAATGTGATTTAAATGCCTGAGATGAGGGAGGATCCGTGTGTGTGTGTGTGTGTGTGTGTGTGTGTGTGTGTGT
>CALSBZ010046654.1:1380463-1399423 GCA_943591055.1 Gobionotothen gibberifrons | reverse complement strand
GTGTGTGTGTGTGTGTGTGTGTGTGTGTGTGTGTGTGACTCACCACCCCACCATAGGGTGTAGAGACAACATCCTCTGGGGGCTCCAAGGGTACTTCCAACCAGCTGACATTTCTGACGGCCTCTGATAGAGCCTAGAGTGTTGAATTATTCATACAGGTGTTATGGGGAAAGGTTGCCATTTTCACAGGAGATACCAACCCCCAGATGAATTGTGGCAGTTTCTCCCTGCATGTGAATAAAGTACTAATGATGTGGGTCTGTGATGCCTTTAAGGACAAATGGCAGCCCATTTTACTTTCAGCTCTCATGTCTAAAGCTTGTACGTCTCAATGCTCTTCTGGCAATCTTACACTTAATCAGCAAGCTTCAATTGTTTTCAGCTCGGACAGGTGGAAACATTTGACACAGAGTGGTCTGTTTTTTAACACTCACTCAATATTTCATTTTGATGAATTAAAATCATGAAATATGACTATCAACATTATCTCTTCTCACCACAGTAATGGCACTAAAGGGTCAGTTCAACCTAAGAACAAAACATAAATTGTGTCCCCTTTTAGTGTGTTTAGCTAAGGAGGAAACTAATGATCTTAAGAATTACTGGTGGGTTTTTTAAACTTTATACCTCTTTTTCACCAAAATTAGCACTTTCTGTTCAGCTTTTTGAAACACAGGAAAATCATCGATGAAGATCGAGAATCAGAGCTTTAGTGTCTTCCATTTTTAAGTGAAGACTACGATATACTTAATAATTAGATATGAGAATAGTTTTAATGATCTACTCCAACTCTCTGCAAGAAAGCAAGTGGACGTAGTTTCAATATTCAAACAAAGTAATTAACGGTGAACAACTTGTCTTGCTGTCACAGCTCTATTATTGAATTATATTCACTCTTTAAGCTATACAGCTCACACAAACCATACGCAACTAATACGATTATCAAATATGGGTTTAGTATCAGTTTAGTTTGACATGGATGTTTGACAGACAATACTTTTAGTTTGCTGGCTAGCAGGTTTTAAGCTACAGATCAGAGCCACGTGAATACATTGGATGCTGACAGCTGATTAAGAAGCCCCAGAAAGCAGGCTGTGTGCATTTTTCCATGGAGTTATGGTACTTGTACAGCACTTATATGCTATGTAGGGAGGCTGTAACTCAGTGCATAGTGTGCTGGACTTCGAATCAGGGGAGAGCAAGTTCGAGTCCCACTGCGGTCAGCATGTCGTTGTGTCCCTGGGCAAGACACTTCACCCCAAATTGCTCCTGTGGGGATTGTCCACAGTATTGAATGTATGTAAGTCGCTTTGGATAAAAGCGTCTAACAAATTACATGTAATGTAATGTAGCACATGGATCTGCTTGGAAAGAAACACTAAATTCATTCATATATAATTTTGTTTACTGTATAAGACCTTTAAAGGTAGACTGTTAAACCATCAGTTCACAAGGTTTATTTAATTCCTAGAAACAATAATAGTACTTTAAGTGCGGTCTGCAAACAAAGTTTTAAAGAGGAGGATTTGATCACAACTTCTCTGAGAGGTGGTATAAGTATAATAACACTTTGTGACTTCCAGATATGGAACATAATGTATCCTGACAAGGGAAAATAATTCCCATCGTCATGATCTTCATTAATTCCATTCATGTCAAAAGGAGTAAGGATGAGTGGTGTGGAAAAAAAGCATTGGAGCTCTTTGACTTAAGGGCCAGCTGTAGCTCAGGAGTTTGAGCATGTCATCCACCAATAAGAATATCGACATTCTGATCGCCGCCTCTATATAAATGCAATCCATTAACATGTATAGACAGAATTCTGAAAAAAATATCACTATCCTCAGTTTAAAAACACAGAAATATCAGAAAAACTGGTTCAGGGTGTCTAATAAGATATTGCAAATGGCCCTAATCCTCCGTAGGGATTTGTCACATAATGGAGGTAATCCCAAAAACACATACACAGCTGTAATAATTGTCTCCTTTTGGAGATGAGGTGGAAATTAGGACACATTTAAAGATGTTGCACCACAACTGTCTGTCATGTTATTTACAGGATGTCTAAGGATCTTTATGCATATAATGCTTTAACCAGTCCTTATGCATGCATTGAGTAATTTCTGTCACAATACGGAGGTGAACTGTGGTTCTCCTTGAAATGGTCTAATGTGAAAATAACATCAGGGTCCGGTTTGATTTCTTATTTCTTGCTGTTTCCTTCCTGTTCTGTTTCAGTAGACGCTACGAAGCTTAATCAGCGTTTTGGCTCGTACCCTTGCCTGTGGCAGTCTGTCACGTATGACTGTGCCATCTTGTGTTGTCGTGGCCTGCCATTTGTCTCTGGCGATGTTGACACGAAACATCCCACGCTGTCTTGTCAACACTGCTGCGAATCCTGTTTCTCAACACGTTGCAGATGACAGATAATACCTTCCAAGAAGTAGCATTCTTCTGCTCGAGTTATAATTAGGATTTAATTATGAAATGTGTTTGAAATTCCTTAATGTCATGCTACAGTTGCTTGTGCATCATACCCTGCGAAATCCAGGCTTGAATCATAACTCATGCTTCAAAAATGCACCTGTGCGATTATGATACACGGACATCTTAGTTGGTCTAATCACTGTAAGGATTCCTAACCTACCACAAACCCTATCTCTTTTTGTTGCCTGGCAACAAGCTGCCATCCAAAAAAATAAAACGGCCCCCCCTCTACCAACACCCTCCCTCAATGCACAAATGTGGACATTTTTTAAATCAATTTTTAACCACCGTTCAAGCCTCCGTTCCAAGCGCCGTCGTCTTTAATGAGCTTTTCAAGCCAGCCTCTGAGTTGTGGTCTCGATTCACTCTCACAAAAGAAGAACAACTTGTTATTGACTGGGAAGACAGACGGTGGTGATGAGAAAAGGCATAATGGGGTTTCACTTCAGAGCTTCTTGGCTTTCAAACACAAAAGTTTCATTGTGTGTTTGCGTATTGATGATACACTGCTTCTCCTCCATGCCTTCCATTGACTCGGCTGCTTTATTCTCTCTGCTGCTTTCCCTCTCGTCCCTTTCTTCCCCTTTAGCACATTATTGTTTAGCTTTCATGTTACATTCAGGCTTAGCACAAACATTTGTTTATGTGGTGCATCAAACACAATCAAAAAGACACCCACTAGCCTGCCATTAAGAATATATTAATCAATTAAAAAAACTCACTTATATGAACTAAAGTGAAAGAGCCACTTTAGTACAGAGTGCTAACAAAATGAGTCACGTCTGAGGCAAGGTCACCAAGCAACCTCCCACTCTATTGGCAGCCAGCAGCTACTCTGGGGAAAAACTTTTTTGCACATTTGAAGCTACGAGTCATTAGTGATGCTGATAGAAACACACTTTAATTAAGACTGCTGCATTTTGGACTTAGATGTCACATCTGAAGATGAATAAGTAATATCAGGGGTGTGGTGGTATGCAAATAGAACAGACATGCCTCCGAGCTAAACTGGTGCACTCTGTGTGTATCGCCAAACTGAGCCAAATTAGCATGCTGCAGTACAAGTGCTCTGTGCCCCCCTCCTAGGCTGAAGTGCTTGGCTCTACTTGTGGGCAAAATATTACCAGCCAGCTGCTCGCTAGATAACAAATAAGAACTGGAGCAGAAGAGGAACGGAACATATGCAGGCATATGTGTCGTTTGTGCTTTATCCGCGCAAAAATTCCACTTGGCCTTTAACAGAAAGGTTACGAGAGTAACTATGGTCACCGTGGCTCAGACCCCTCACTCTACTACTTTTGCAAAACTTTGTATTTTATAACCTTCATTCTTGTTTCATATATTGATTTAGTAGATGCTGGGTTCCAATACGTATGTGCCTACTGCAATACACTCAAGATGTTGTTCCTGCTTGAGCTCCTGCATTTTCAGGCTCTTAGACCAAGAGGACTAGAGACAGTTAAAGGCTCACTCAACTTGCATACAGTACATCTTTTCAAATACGTCTCTAATACAATGGTGGGAAAATGCTTCTTAGGCTGCAAAGATTTTTTCATTGCATTATTGCAAATGGCCACTGAAACACATTTGCAGCCAAGCTTAATGGAAGTTAAAAGTTCCCTATTATGCTTTTTGGGGTTGTCCTTCCCTGTAGTGTGGTGTATAGGTTTGTGTGCATGTAAATGGGCTGCAAAGGCAAACATCCCCTCCAACACATTTCACATGATAGGCTAAGGGGCCGGTCATCTCTAAGTGTTTGACCAATCACAACAGAGCCGTCAAGCTAACCAATCAGAGCAGACTGGGCTCTGGTTTCAGACAGGGTGAAAAGAGGTGCTGCAGCACAGACAGTATGAGAAAAATAAAGACCTTTTTAAACATTAAAGCATGTTAACGTGTCCCAGTAAAGGCACAAGATATAAATATGGAACTTGAACATTAGCATAATAGGGCCCCTTTAAAACAAGGGAGAAACACAGGGTCAGAGAATGGGGTTTAACACATGTAACTGAACCTGCGATGCATGATCAAATATGCTAAACATAAAGGATTGGTGCTGTCTGACAGTCGTAACTTTTTGGGTACTCTTGAATTGATGAAAGCTGAGAGAAGGCTTTCAATTTGAAAGCATTGGTTTATGGGTAAACCAATATATCTCAGTCTGTATCAAGTAAACTCTGTGAACTTCACTTCAGACTGTAGTATGAGTTAACTCAGTGTAACTCAATATAAGATAGAAGTATACATATGAATATACCTATTGTCTTTGTGCATGTTGTAGTAGCATGATGAGCAAAAACCCACACAAATTACCAATTCATCACAACATTTTTAAAGGGGCTCGCACTGTTAGTTTTATAATTACAGTTGGCTGGAAATGACAATTTCATTGAAACTACATAAACATTCATATTTAATTATTACCTATTCTGTAGAATTTGGTTTTATTATTACACTGAAATGCCCTGGTCTTCCAACATTGGTAACATCTATGTAAAACGAACCAGAGCCTTTTTAAAATTGTAAATCACATCCCTGTGATATCCCTTTGAATCTCAGTTGATTCTTACAATAAAACATCGCACTCCCATCTTAACTCTCCAGCTCAGCACAGAGAGCTTCGTCGCAGAGTGAACTTTGACCTGGTTTTCCTCTGCCTCCTTCACTCACTAGAAGGCGATGTAAAATGATTAAGAAACACTGAAGTGTGTTAGCTCAGCCGCTCCACTGACAAAGCCATCACGACAGTTGCTTCTAAGCAGCCTCTTTTAATTTTCCACTGCCGCATTAATGCAAAGGTAATTACGCGTGCAGTATGAGAAAAACAAGCAAACAGTATTTGAGGAAAGGTTATGGTTGAAAGCTAAACCTCTATAATTAAGTAATTAATCTGGCCAGACGTAACACGTTTCTCCCATAATGCTCTACTTAGGTGTCATTTGTGCCTGCCTGCAGCTTTGGTGTGCTCTGATGATGATTTACAGTGCACTTTGTGTATGTGTGTGCACGTGCGTACATGCATGCTCGATGGATGTGAGGGATTATTGTAAAGTCACGTGAGCACGTCTGACCGTAACTCACGGGCTGTGATGGTTTTTTGTATGTCTGACAGGATATTAATGTGTGGGACTGGCATTTGTTCTCTCTGCGATTGTATCTGTCATTTTGATTCCTGGAAAGTGAACATTTATCATCATTAAAGCGTGACGGTGCTGCCCTGTATTTATGACTCCCGCTCCTGTCTCCATGCTTTGCAGGCGTTTGGCGTCGGCAATTAAGCGAGGCCAGAGCTACTTCCACCTCCTGCAGAAAGAGGAGCAGGAGAAGCAGGAGGAAGAGGAGAGGCAGCGGATGAGGAGGGAGGAGCAGCTGAGAACAGAGCCACGACCTCCCAGTTTCTCCTCCGACTCCGACAGCGATTCAGAGAGGTGAGCTCACATCAGCTCAGTGTATTTTCATATTTCTTGCAGTGTCACACATTGGCGCAGTTTATCTCTTTTTAGACCACCTTAGCTGCACTAACAATGTGTCAAATGACAAAAGAAATGTGCTCCTTATGACAATCAAGTTTAAAGGGGCCCTATTATGCTCATTTTCAGGTTCATATATATGTTGTGCCTCCACTGTGAAATGTTAACATGCTTTAATGTTCAAAAAGCTCTCACACTGCCTGTGCTGCAGCACCTCTTTTCACCCTCTGTCTGAAACCAGAGCCCAGTCTGCTCTGATTGGTTAGCTGGCTGGCTCTGTTGAGATTGGTCAACTGCTTAGAGATCTCCCATCCCTTATCACGTACAATGTGTTGAAGCGATAGCCAATAGAAGCGCAAGTTTAACATAGTGATCAGTATTTTACAGAATTAAACAAAGGAATCTAATAGGGATGCACGATAATTATCGGCCCGATAATTATCGGCCCGATATTAGGAATTATGACGTCATACCGATAAACCCGATAACAGTATTAATAGCACCGATAACATACAATATATTTTTTGGGTAAAAAAAAGAAAAAAATACTGCGGTGTGGGTGGATTGGGATGAGGGGCGCTTGTTTTTCACTCGGCTCCTCCCGTTTTGCCAGTACTGTGGTATTAGTGGTATAGGAAGAGGGGAGTTTTTCACAAATCCAGCGCTCCCTAACTCATGCCTGGCTGTGAAGTAAATGGTGTGCGGTCGTGAAGCCAGGACAGTAAACAAACATGTCGTCGGTAGTATGGGACTATTTCAAAGTTTCAGAGTTAGATAGTTCGCTTGCTATTTGTATTAACAAATGCAATGCACACTCCTTCATACTCTGATCGATAACGATATACGGGACATAAGTTTCACCACGGACATATGGACCAGTGATGTTAGCCCCGTTAGCATGCTAGGTCTGACGGCGCAGTGGCTGGACAAAGACTACAAACATTGACTGATTGACTCAATTATGTTTATTTGGGAAAATAAATATGGTCACTTTGAAGAGTCAAAACTGTTCTTGGCTTTGTTTTGTTCATAGTAGTAATGCTCATGTCATTTGCTCACTACTAGTCTTTTTTTTACCACCAGGTGTGCAAAAACGACAGGTACATTTAATATATTTATATATAATATTATTATCGGTTATCGGTATCGGTATCGGTCTTGAGAAGCAGGAAGTTATCGGTATCGGTATCGGTTTCAAAAAACCAATATCGTGCATCCCTAGAATCTAATGGAGGCGTTTCAGGCAGGGTGGGAGAGAAACTCCCTCTGGAGGGAACTTTGGGATTTTAACCTTTGCAGACCATTGACAAGCACAGAAATCTATATAGCACACTACATGAAAGGGAAACCCCCAAAAAGCATAATAGGGCTTCTTTGACCAAATCACTCGCCTCACATGTTTTGTAGCCACATATGAATTTCATCGGAGATTTATACAGTCCAATTATGATCTCCTATTATCATGGTCAGATATAGATTTTAAAAGAAGATGCGTTTCAAGATCCAAGTTCTTTATTACCATAATGCACAACAACTACTTGAAGCTGAACAGTAGTATTGCAAATGATAAACTAGGTTAAACAGGAATAGATTTAACTTCATAATGAAAGGTAACGCACATATATATCCAGAGATGTCAACAGGAATGAAAAGCTAATATAGCTAATGTATATCAATAAAGGCTAATTGAAGTCATCCTTAGTTGATGGTACCAGTTTAAAATAACTCGTCACATCAGTCCCATCATCCATATGTTCACATGGTTCTAACAGCACTGTATGTCTGCTGCGTTCAGGTGGCCTACAGAATCCAGCTGTTCAGGTGTGACTGTAGCGTGGCCGCGCAGGAAGAAGATCCAGTCAGCGCGACCTTTCACCCCCCTCCATCACTCTCTCAGCTCCCCTCTGCTGAGTGAAGCACCGAGGTAAGGTTTACTGTTCACTGCACGGCCTGTTTGCTTAACCAAGATGGTGGCCTTTATATGAGACGCATATATGTGTGAGTGTGTTATTCTACTTCAGGTTAGAAGCCGCCCGAGCAGTTTAAGAGCAGCACCACACACAAAGTAAAAAGAGACGTGAGAAACACAGCCGCCTCGCTTTTTCGTCCAACCAGTCAGTCAATAACCTTCAGGTTAACAGTGCTTATACAATGTTGTGCTATACTTCACCATATGCTGTTCATAGGTGGAGTTACTGTAGTGTAGATGTAGCTGGAAACTGGAGCTGTTAGCTGTTTATACTCCACAAATAACTTAGTCCTAAACCAGAAAATAAATGTCTAGGCTTTGACCTATACAAATAAATAGTTTGTGGGATCAAATAATTTAAAAAAAGGCGCATTTAATTACCCATGATCATTCAGTGCCTCTTATAGAGGGGTTAGCATAGCAACTGCCTCGATAAAAAGCAATGGGATTTGGAATTCGGTAAATTGAAGAATATAAGCTCTGTGGCCATCACACATTATGATACTTCACATGTTTGTTCAGCAGGATAATCTCTACATAATAACTCTACTTTGTGATTTTGAAGCGTTAATGCAATTGCCAGGGTTTTGTCTAAACCGGGTAACAGGGGCGCTGGGCTCTTTCTACCAAAATGTCAATTTTCCCCCTAAAATGTTAAAGTGATGCAGGAAAACAATATCTCTGTTAGTCTAAAACTGTATAATTACTACCGTCAGAAGGCCTAGACAGCTTTGTTTTTACGGAGCTCCGACGTCACGTTGTTGGTTACATCTGCGGCGCCATCTTGTTTAAGGCTGTCATGTTCTCTCGAGAATTGATAAATCGTATATACCAGATCACCACCACAGTATTGCCCCCATATTATATTGTCATAGAAAAACCTCTGCAAACCACAAGTAAAAAGCTAAGGCTAGGCTATAAACGACTGCATCACCACCGCTAAGCTAAACGCAGACTTGTGTCAGGAAGTGGTGAATGCTATGTTATTTCTGGGTCCTAGGAGTCATAACTGCACCACTCCATTATAATTTAGCATTAAAGGGTATCTTATTATTTGCCCTGATTATCATTGTCAAATGTTCATGTGAGAAAGACCGTTGAGCGGCCCAGACCAAGTAAGGAGGCAGAGGCGTCCAAAAATATAACCCGACGGGGCATTTATTAACTGATCAACACAATGTTAAATCACACACAATGACACAGCCACAATAAACTGCTCACGTGCCCAGCCTGCGGCCACCAGCAGCTCACACACACTGACCCAAAACAACAAGACACAGCAGACAGCCTAATTACACACAGGTGAGGGGGAACAATTAAACACAGGTGAGGGGGGAGGAGACAACCCAGGGCCCCAGGTGCGCACAATCACCCGGCCCAAAGTCATCAGTCCATAGTGATGCAGTTCCCTGCGTCACATTTCCTTCCTCCTCTCCCCAGGAAGCACAGTGTCTTACAGTCTCGGGACCACCAGTTAGCCACCCGGTTTCAACGCCGCCTCCAGCGGGGCCGCTGAAGCCAGTGAAGCCATTGTCAACCATGTCGTGATGAATGCGTTGGTCTGCCTCTAGCACGACCCAGGTTCTGTCGACTCCTCGTGGGTCCGGCTCCGCCTCCTCGTCCTGCAAACGCTGCTCCTCCTGCTTGTCTCTCGTCTCCTGCTGCCTCAGCAGCCGTGGCCCCCTGGTCCGTTCCAGGCCTAGCCACCCCCAGCCGTGGTTCCTCTCTTTGGTCCCTCTTCTTTCCTCTCGTTATTTTCAACTCCTTACTTGGTCAAATCCCACTTCTGACACCATTTGTGAGAAAGACCGTTGAGCGGCCCAGACCAAGTAAGGAGGCAGAGGCAGAACGTCCAAAAATATAACCCGATGGGGCATTTATTAACTGATCAACACAATGTTAAATCACACACAATGACACAGCCACAATAAACTGCTCACGTGCCCAGCCTGCGGCCACCAGCAGCTCACACACACTGACCCAAAACAACAAGACACAGCAGACAGCCTAATTACACACAGGTGAGGGGGAACAATTAAACACAGGTGAGGGGGGAGGAGACAACCCAGGGCCCCAGGTGCGCACAATCACCCGGCCCAAAGTCATCAGTCCATAGTGACGCAGTTCCCTGCGTCACAGTTCAAATCAGGGCCTAGGTTTTGTTGCATTTTGTACAGCAGTAAAGAGAAGGTTGAAATGTTGAAAAGGATTTGATTTTAAGGAGTCACTGCACTTTTTCCAGCCTCTCCTGTCTGCTGGTGTTCATCCGTGTGATTCATGTCAAACAGATGTGTTATTACACCTCAGCAAACATCAAACACAGAAAAACAAACAGGCGGATACCTGAATATTTAATGCCAAACATCTGAAATTGACAGATATTCGTGATGCTTTTATTTTGTATTGCTTTCATATGGCAGGATCCTTTGATGCTGTGTGAACCGGAGCTAACCTTTCGGAGAAACGCATCAGAACATGTTTTTTTCTGGTGAATCTGCCTTGTTAGAAACTCAGCTGTTGGCTTCCAATATACACACTGAAGTCTGGTTCACAAAAACAACATTTAGTTCCTGCTCTGCGAGTGTTATGCACCGCTTTGATCTTGTATCCACAAGTACTGGCTTCTAACAAAAGTTAAATACAGAATGTATCACACTTTATGCAGTGACTAGTGTGATATGGTTAAAAAAAGCCATAATTGCCATCAATAAAGCCATGATAGCCATCCAAAAAGTATTTATAGACTGTTTTATGAAACAATTATTAACAAATGATGCAAATATCTACATCTATCTTTCTATGTAATGCTTATAGATGTTTTACAAGTGACTTTTTAAAGGTTTAAGAATAATTTAGTTACAACATGTTATAACAATAAACAAATTATAGCATTATTCATAATTAGCAGTTTCAATTATGATAATATATCAAATAACTTGACCAAAATGTAAGTAAATACCACCATAGTAAAAGTTTACCATCTATAAATACTGGTTATTGCATCACGTTGGGTTTACACCAAGGACTCATGTGTTTTACATCAGTGTTCCACAGGGACACATATACAGCCCGTGTCAACATGCATCTGGTCTGACAATGCATTATTGCCACCGCCAGAATAGTCCTTGCTGTATGGTGAGACCTCAGTAAAAACCACAGCCGTGTTGGAAGGCTGTTACCTGACATCTGACGGATCCTAATCTAACACATTACCCGCCTGGCAGACAAACAGCCTGGTCGATAATGAAAAGGGCTCAGAGCGACCCGGGGCGGCAGCATTTGTGCACGAGGAGAAAAAAGGAGGCAGACTTCATATTGTGTGTGATGTGTTTGGAGAGATCATCAGAATGGATGTGGTAATAAAGCCTCGAAGCGTGAGAGTGTCGAGCTGATGGACGGAACCGCTTGACTGCAGGTGCACGCTTTAGAGAGATGGCATGTTTTGCATTTGTTGCCACTACAGCAGCCCTTGTGTTTGAGTTGGTGTTCATGTGTCCATGATTTCACCCACTTATTTTACCAACAACAAAAGAAATGAAGGGCGCTCACTATGATTGTTTTTTTCTCATTTGAGAGGGCACTACACCATTGTTTCCTGTAGTGATATTTACCTTTTAATCCAATATCAGGTAGTTTCATTTAAGTTCAAGATTTTTCAGGAAACAAAGACTTTCACTATCAGGTATACCCACACTACCAGCATACAATAAACTATGATCATAAGGCATCATACAGGTTACCAAAAATGTTACAAAAAGGTAGTAGAGGATTAATATTAGGAAATTGTCATATATTGCTTAAGAATAATGAATGATAAACCCATTTTAATTGTAGTGCCATTATTCATTTAATCGTTTATTTGGCAGGGACAATGCACAATGATGAACACTTAAAACATTAAAATGTGTCAAGCGTAACAGTGCCAGATTTAGCTTTGAGCTCATTTCCATCCGCAGTCCCTCACATAAAACATTTAAGAAAATTACATTTTACAAACATAGCAAAAACTAAATACATGATATGCAAAAAGTGCAAAAGAGCAAGAGCAGCATACACAAGTATTTATGACATGGTACTGTAGTACAATATAGCAGCAACGACATATAAAGTGCAAGAGAGGATACAAGAGCTACATAAAGTGCAAGAGGAGATACCCCTTTATTAAAGTGCAGTGAGCGGTGATTGCACGTCTGTTTGTTTCTCCTGACCTGGCATATGTACTACAGCGTCTCCAGCGCTTTCGAGTGGCAATGGCCGGCGGTGGCCCAACCCCCCATTCCCCTGATAGGTGGAGAATTGACCACTAAGCGGAGCACCACTTCTGTGACGTAGAAAATAATTCAAATCTGGATCAGTCTGTATCAGATCCGCTGCAGCCCCGTTTTTAGAGATTTGGGTATAGAGGAAAAGAGAGAGGGTTGTGTTTTCTGACACTTGGTGAGTTCCCTGGAACACCGGGGACACATATTCATGTATAAAAGACGTACAAAAGTGCATGTTGCAAGTTGAATTTAATGGTATTGGATACTTTCTTAATATGTTTCTTAAAAGTCAAGTTCGAGTCCAATATGACTCCAAGATACTTGAAGTGGGAGACTAATTCTATTTCTGCTCTGTTTAAAAATGTTGGATCCTTCGATTTTGACTGGTCGTTTACTGAACATCTTGCATACTGTTTTTTTACGTTTAACTCAAAGCAAATGTTGTTCAGCCAGTGTTGAACCTTGTCCAAAGCTTTTGAGAGACAAGATGAGATAATTTCAGTGTTCTTCCCGTGTACAAAGATGACTGCATCATCGGCATACATTTGCACATTTAACTCAGGACATACATTAGGCAAGCCATTTATGTACAGTGAAAACAGTAATGGTCCAAGAATGGAACCTTGTGGAACCCCAACAGGGTTGACAAGGTAGGGCGATTTGGCACCGTTGACCAAAACACACTGTTTTCTGTTCGATAAGTAAGACTTAAACCAATGTATTGAAACTGCCGAAAAATTTAAATGAGTCAGCTTTGTCAGGAGCACTTGGTGGTCAACAGTGTCAAAAGCCTTCCTGAGAACAAGGAAGACAGCACCTACATATGGGCTCGTGTCCAACATACATTTAACCTTTTCCACAAAGACACAGTTAGACGTCTCAGTGGAGTGGTGAGCACGAAAGCCAAACTGCATTGGGTGGAGTGGAGCGAAACCTTTGTCTAAATGTTTGGTGACTAGTTTTGACACCCATTTCTCAGCTATCTTAGAGACACAGGGGAGGATGCTGATTGGTCTGTAATTGGACATCATTGCCTTATCCCCAGATTTAAAGATCGGTGTCACCGTGGCCACCTTCCAGGATGATGGAACTTCCCTCGTGCTGATAGATTGATTCACCAGCATAGTAATTGGTTTTATTAGACCGTCGATATGTGTTTTTATAAAGTTGGTGTCTAAATCATCTGCATCCCTTGCCTTAGAACCTCTTAACCTCTTAACCCTGAGATTATATTTTTTACCTCAACCTCCTGATTTCCTCCAGGTCAAAAACGGCGTGTGTAGTCGGGCTAGGTGAGACCTCAGATGGCGGGAAGAGCTTTGTAATGTCTCTTCTGAAGTTAGATGGTTGTGTGTGGATCTCTGCTACTCGGCTACCAGCCTTCGGCGCGGACCTGCAGTCCTCCGACGGTGTGGGTAGAGGTCCTGCTGCTAGGTCGGTAGCCGTCAGCACGAGACCGCAGAGACCCGCTGGTGGTGCTAGCTGTTCAGCTAGCCAGCCTCTTCGGAAACCGGCCGCCAGCGTGTGGAGCTCAGCGGCCGGGCCGCCAGCTGTCAGGTCGATGGAAACGACGCTGGGACCCGGACACGGGTGGATATCTCCCTAGAGCAAGAGACACAGCAGAGTCAATAGCCCAATATTCTCCTTTTTTTTGTTTGTGTCCCTTTTTTGTGTTGGAGAGAGTCTGCCAGGAGTGCCAGATGAATGTACTGTAGATTACATGCCGACCATGACCGAAGTGCTTGATATTCAGCCATGTTGCTGGTGCAAATAATAATGTATCCCCCGCGTGTTGTTATACCAACGGGGGCAAGATGAGTGGTGTTTCCAAACAGAGGCCCGAGATTCAGAACAACCATGCACAGATAGACCGCTGCCACTGCGCTCGAACTGCCCACCGACATCTATTGCTCTCCTACAGTGCAATCCATTCCATTAAACATGAATCCAATTAATCCTGATTAAAGGGGCCATATTCTACTCATTTTCAGGTTCATATTTGTATGTTGTACCTTTACTGTGACTTTTTTACATGCTTTAATGTTCAAAAAGGTCTTTATTTTTCTCATACTGCCTGTGCTGCAGCACCTCTTTTCACCCTCTGTCTGAAACCAGAGCCCAGTCTGCTCTGATTTGTTAGCTGGCCGACTCTGTTATGATTGCTCAACTGCTTAGAAATGTCCCGCCCCTTAGCCCATCATGTACAATGAGTTGGAACGTTAGCCAATAGAACGGCAGGTGTTGCGTAGTAATGTCACAATGTTACGGAAGTAAACAAAGAAAGATTTTAGCCTTTGCAGAACATTTACATGCACAAAAACATATATAACACACTAGAGGAAAGAGATAAACCTAAAAGCATAATAGGGCCCCTTAAATGTATTTTATGAAAACACTTGAACCTGCATAAGCTGTACATTCTAAAACACAATTTAGACATTGTGTACAAAATAACATCTTCATTCTTTGTTTTCATTTTCTATGAGATAGCAATGTCAAATGGTCTTCACTAAAACAAGCATTTATGCTAAGGTGCTCTTCAGCAAAGCACTCTGCCCAGGAGTACATTTGAAATGCTATGAGTGTAGGCTCTCTAGAGCATTGGCCTTTTTGCCGGAGAATAAAATATCAAATGCATTTGTGACACAAGACAAAAGCAGTCAGCACTCAGCAATATTGTTTTTATTATTTTAAACTCTGTGACTAGTTTTACAGTGTGGAGAGAAATCATTTTTCATCATTCAGAAAAAGTGTTACAGTTGTTAAACCATTTGCTTGTGAGTTGCAAGCTTGGTTCAACTACAACATGAAGCTCTGTTCCTTACAAACACACTGAGCTATCATGCTTCATTATAACCTCTCCTTATGTGTTCTTATTGCGATCCAAGCCAGCATCATGTGTCCCACTCTCCTAAAATAGTGTAATATGCTGTAAAACATTCACGAAGTATCTATGTTATTTATTAGCTATGAAGCTTAACAATTCACATTCTACAAGTTGACCTTTGTCTTCTAAAAGTTAGAAGTTTTTTGTTTCTGGACTTGGATGTGTTTTGTTCATAGTTCAAACGTTTATTTTTTACATACAGCATGAATATAACAAGACAAAGAACTTACGGCCCGTCCACACGGTGGCGTGCGTTGAAGCTTCAACGCTTCTGCCCATTCACTTTGAATGGGGTGACGTCACGCTTTGCCGAACTGCATTGTGGTTCCGTCGCTTTGCTCGCGTAGCTCGCTTCAAAAGTAGAGCAACAATGTTCAACTTTTTAAGCTTCGACGGAAGCGTCAGCCAATCAAATCATATTCCAGTACAAGCTCTAGCCATCAAACCGTGTACTTGTGTGTCTGGGGCGGGAGATTCATGTGATTGGTTGTTGGTCGAGTTTCAGACACGCCCGCCGGCAAGCTTCAACGCACGCCGCCGTGTGGACGCTGCGTTATTCTTTGCCATGAAACCGAAAGCATTTCTTTAAAGTCAGTCTACTGGGTCAGGTTATAGTTTAGTGAAAATTAGGTTGAGGGCGCCCTGGTGGCTGGACCTTTATAGCATACCCCCCCCCCCCTTATCTCTTCCCAACCCCAAATGCACTATTCATGTCATTTTTCAAATACCTTCGTTTGTTCTGAAAAACAGGATGTTTATTGAAATGCATATTTGAAACAAAGAAATACAAATATATTGAATATATTTGGCCTGAATACAAATGAAATGTGTTATTATATAAGTCGTGGAAATATGAATTTGACAATTTGGTACTTTTGGACAAACAAACCTCTGATAGACGTTGAAGCTCCTGTCTGTGTGTGCTGCTGCAGGAAGCTGATCTACCGCCAGCTCTGCTGTCTCAGTTGGCTCCTGGAGGCCCTGACTCTGGATCGCTCTGGCAGAGTGGGCCCCCTCACCGCCTGCTGGGACCCCGGGTTAGTAATCCTTTTTTTGTCGAAGATTCTCAACACCCACACACTGTAAATACATGAACAAGAAGTATCCTTTTTTAGCTTCCAGAGGACCATTTTGTAATCTTGGAAATACACCTCATTACACCCACCTGTTTGAAACGTATACACTCATTTGAACAACAAAATTTAACTTGTTTGGCATTAAAGGTCTCCTATTATACTGTTTTTCATCAATATATAATAGGTCTCAGATATATACAAAACATGTCTCTGAAGTGTTTGGCTCCAAATACCAAACAGATCATGTGATGCTACATCCCATAATCCCCTCTGTTTCAGGCCTGTTTCAAAAGTGCTTATTCTCTGTCTGTTACTTTAGATGAAAATAAGGAGCCCCTCCCCACGCCCCTCTGAGAGATATTTGGTTAAAAAGAACACAATGGTGCTCTAGGAGGAGATTCAGGTGATAAGGTGGGGGGGGGGTTACCTTGGTTGCTGATTGGCTAATGGTTACACAAGCCAAAACATCGTTATGACATCATAAAGTGGCCAAAATCTGATCAGCTCATTTTCAGACAGGTTTTTATATAAATGGATCAGGACAAAAAGAGAGGGGGTCTTTGTTCCTGAAACGTTCAGAATCTCTCAACGCAGAGGGGACACATGTTGATGTATAGAAGACAGGTAAAAGTGGACTTTGCATAATAGGTGACCTTTAATGTATATGTAGATGCATGATGTATTGATACTGCCACAACAGTACATCTGATGTGGTTTTTTGATGTGGTTTTTTTTCCTGAATATTGTTTTGAATATGATGGGGACACAAAAGTCAGGGACCGTCGTCAATACATAATACATGAAATGTCATTCACATCTTAGTAGTGATTCCACTGCCTGCAATTTCAATACAGAGGCTAAAACACAGCATCATGAATGACATCATCAGCGATCGGCTCATTGCGACGCTGACCAATGGGCAACTCCTGTCAGGACTGTGCTGTTTTTTAAACGAGCCACCTGAAGAGACGTAGCATCTGTACTGTAGAGAGCCGGGGATGAAGGGCTGCTGATCCGGAGCTGCAGGCCAGGAGTGAGCTGACAGTGCTGGATGAAATATAAAGTCCAAATCTCCGTAGGGGGTCCAGGCTTAGCGAGGAGATTGCATTCTTCCATCTTCGTCCCCACCCTCCAGGTCTCAGCTCCTGTGATATTGACCCACCACAGGGTGTTGAGGGTGAGGAAATGGAGAAAAAGTGCAGAAGCAGTAGCCGTTTGGTGCTCAAACCCGGATGTTTTACCCTCGCTATTGCTGTTAAATTGCATCTGTAGCCCGTTTTAATTCCTCAGTGGCGTTTTATTCCAAATTTCCATCTTTTGATTCTTTTTTTTGTATCCTTTTATGATCTTTATGGCCTCTCTCATAGTGTCAGAGGAGAGCAGGAGTAGGGGAATAGATTAATTCATAAATGTTAAAAGCGACTGCTTGGTCTCAATAGCTCCTTGTAGAATGTAGTAAAGGAATAGTATTGCACACTACTGTAAAGCTTGAATAATTGATGGGAAAATGAAAAAGAAGAAGAAAAGCGGAAGGAACGGGAATAAGAGCTACAAACGGCGTCATGTTACAGCCTCCAGGGCCTTCACTCAGCTTCAAATCCAATTTCCCAGAAAGTCTTAAGCTTTATGGGCCAAATGATACAGCTGAGGTATTACTGTACAGGAAGACGAGGAGAGGATGAAATGAAACATTATCACAAGGTTGCGACACTGCTGGGCTTCCCACCAGGCAGACAGCTCTGATCTTGGGCATCAATCTAAAACACTGCACAGTTTTTAGAATAAGATGAATTATGATTTTGATAATGGCCCAAGCGACTCTGGAGCTGTCTCTGCCTGGAAGGCTGCTTTCGACTAGTGGTGAGTCGCAGAAGGTCAGCGGAGTGATGAATGTTTCACACGGGCAATTCTTTTCCATTCCCAGAGACCCTGGCCGAGGCAGAACCACGATAAAGATGCTGAAAAAAGAAAGAGCCATTGAGAACAAATGGGAGCAGTTTGTTTCCTCCAAGGTATAACACTCTTATTTACTATTTTTTTGTTATATCACTTCATTTTATTATTGTCATAATAATCATTTATTTTAAATGTCGGATTAAATTGTATTTACATTACAAAAGCCTGTTTTAAGGACCAAAGCTAAATGTACAGTACACATACATAACTAATTAAATGCAACAAATAATAATGAATATCTACATTTTTGTTTTATTATGAACATCAAAAAATAATTCAGAAATGTAAATGAACTGATACAAATTAAATTGCTATTGGTTTATATTATATACTTGCGAATTTAGAATTTTGCATATTTATTAATCATTTGTGTTTTAATACAACATACACTATTAATTCACCAATCAGAGCCTTAAGCCCACCCCCTTATTTTTGATAAACATTTATATACTTCCTTGCAGCAAGTAACACTTAAGATAAATGAAAGTACATATTTGAAAAATATATATATAGAGACAAATGTATATAAATGATTATGTAAATAAATAAAATATGATACAAATCAATAAAAAAAAAATAATGTGTCAATATTTGAAAAAATATAGAAATGAATAAATCATTTCAAACACAATATCCATATTAATTTATGGTCAAATGGTTCCCACCTTTGGGAATAACATGTTCAGCAATCACATTGGTGGAATGCATGTATGATCACATACTTTTAGCAGTGGACAGTATACCTTTTCCCCATTGTTCAGGATGACCATAAATTCAACAGAATGTTGGAGTTTGAAATACAGCACTGTGCACACACACACACACACACACACACACACACACACACACACAC
>CALSBZ010046654.1:1352361-1380363 GCA_943591055.1 Gobionotothen gibberifrons | reverse complement strand
CACACACACACACACACACACACACACACACACACACACAGTCGGGTGTATATACCCTGCATGCCTCAGCACTACACTACTTGTAGACTAAACCTTAAATCATGTTGCACAGGAACATTGACTTAAGCAGTCAAACATGCATGCTTACATCCACTGACTCAATCAGCAAAATGCACACACACTTTATCCGTAAGGAAGGGCAGTGTGTGGCAGCAGAGGACATTGGGAGAGCTGAAGTATTGTCCTCCCCACCACCACCCTGATAATTAGGCTGAAGGGAGCGTCACACACACTTAAGGCCTGGGTCTTCTCTGACAGACAGGCGGGAGAGAAGGAAGGGCATAGGGGAGAGGAGTGGGGTGGGGGGGGGGGGCATTTCAGGCTCCTTTCTGTTACTTATAGTCGTCCTCAGTTGAGAGATGGGTCTACCTATGGGTGTGTTCCAAGCTTCCGCCTGTCAGCCTGTCTGTGTGTGAATGAATGTGTGTGTTTGCATTTTTCTTATGAGAATCAGATGACTGCACAAGGAGACAACATAAATTGAAGATATAGCTTGGGGCTTTGAGGAAATCAAATTTGAATTTACTAACAAATAAACATTTCACAATTTCTCAGCTTTTGTTTCACGATTGCTTTACTTTTTCTCAAAATAGCCGGCCAAACACTAATGGCTAGACATCGCACGAGATATTTCTAGCATGGTGAAAGTATTAGAAGCAAACAACCATCAGTTGTTACCGGCACGTTTTTATCAGCCTCTCAAAACTGATACCAAGGGTCTCCATTCTGTGCTGACCTTTCACACGTGGAGAAAAGTGGCAATTATTACCAGTAGGCTCAAGGATGAGAATGAAAGACAGTATAGGTTGTAAGAGCCATTTTAATGCAAGTTCAGGTTTGGGTTGAGATTTTTGGAATTGGAACTGTGTGTGCCATAGGTTGTCGCTGTACTATTCCCTATGGCACAGGTATTAAGGTGTGTGTTGTCACAGGATTGGATGTGTCTGACCACAGAAGGGCAAATGGTTTTTGACCGCAGTACCGCAAGTGTGAATACCGCAAAGAATTGTTTGTTAAGGTAATTCATGGAAATTGACTTTATTATGCACAACAACAATACAGTAAATGGATTGTATTATTCCGCACCTGAATACAAGCCTACCGATTCATCATTAAAACAACAACACAACCAGTATCGTATTAACACAGTAAAGCGTGTCAGCCAAGTCATCCCTGGGAGTTAAAACATCACAGTAGCTTCAGAATTAGGCTAAAGCTCCTACAGAGGTGTTGTGTGAGAAAGTGATGTGCTAGAGCCATGGTGATACAGGCCTACAAAACTATAGCTATACTGTGTCTAACCTGTGACTGAAAGTGACCGTTTTCATAGGTGGTTTGAAAAGGCAACCTGTGAAGTGTAGGGAACAAATAACCTAGTGAACGATGAAAGAAACGTCCATACAATATTGCTTACTGACAAAATATTTATTGAGCAGCAACGTGGATCTTGCATATAAATACACAGAGGAGCTCTCTGAATAAACCAATGAGAGGACTAGAAATGTCTGATCACCTTGAACTTATTCAGATAACATTAGTTGTCATTTTAAAAGTGAAAGAGAAAGAGGCAAAGTATCTTTATATAAAGACACTAATATTGAGTCACCTTCATGTTACCATATCAAATATTGATCTCAATTTAAGAGGAAATGTATTAATGAATCTTCCAATATTGTGAATAATATTAAAAAATAAATAAACTATAATATTTTGTCAAAGAACATTTTCAATGTTATCATACATTCAATATTATCTACCAGCATTAGCATTATATAGTCAAAGGTCAGTGATGTACATCATTTCCCATTCATCAGTAAATGTATACAGTGACATCCTTGTAATTTAAATAATAATAAAAGCGTTATTGAGGCCCTGGCTAGATTACATTTGCATTGCAAATATATATTCTTCACACTTTGAAAACAACTCGGCTGTTAAAATGAAGCAGGATGAGATAAAGTGAATACATTACAAAACCTCATCGCTAAATACTATAACATACAAGAAAGCACTGTTGCATTATGAAGTTCACTAAACAAAAACATGGGCGGGGCGGCTCTGTTTAAGATGTTATGTTCTGGTTAGGCACTACTCTACTGTTATCTTGTATGGCAGATTAGCTTAGTTGTACTGACCTCTATGGGTTAAAAGTCTGAACTCTGTTGTGACCACTATAAACAGGGCTTGGTCTACTTGTGTTTTAGGTGATGAACTAAAAGCATGCTGTCCTTTGTTAATGTACACTACTATGTTATTAAACTCCTTCTCTTTTCCTCTCTAAAAGCCTCCCCGGCGCCCTCGCAGCTCCTCGGCTCGCCTCCACTCACACAGGAAGTCTCCCTTCATGAGTGCCGCCTCCCTCTCAGCCGTCACCCACCCCACTGTGGGCAGCAGCAGTGTGTCCTCTCTGCTGCGGGACGTAGGGGAGGACACAGAGTCTTCAGGAGCACAGGAGACAGGCCAATCTCCCTCAGAATGTGAGTTCTAGATTTACACAAGTACTCATATATTTTACTGAAGGTTAAGTAATAATACCCTCTGACAAGAAGAAGGCTGGCATTCAAAATATTACAAAATAACTAGCATCAAAGTATACTTATAGTACCAAACCTAAAAGTACTTAATGCAGATGCCACTTTCAAAATAATATATATTTTATATTTCTGCTTTCTGCTAACTTAATGGCTTTTTATACTGCCATGTTTCTTTATCCATAAAAGTATATTTTATCAAAGAAATTAACCTGCAAAGTAATTCATCTTGGCAACTACTGTAAATGTAGTGATTAAAAAGTACAATATGTGCTTACAGTACAAGTTGTAGTAGTGGTATAAAGTAGCATGAAATGGAAATACTAAAGTAAAGTAAAGTACTTCAAATATGTTGGACTGTAATTGAGTCAATGTACTAAGTTATTTCTCACTTTTGACAGGTACATTTTTTGTTTTGGCTATAGTGTTTGTTGTTGTAATACTAATGTTAGCCATCAGAGTGCACCACTACTCCATTCTCTAATTATGGACAACATTCATTTTTCATTATGAAGTCGTAATGTAGTCAGAATATAATCTCAAACTAGAATATGTTCTTTTGCAAATTTGTGTTGAATTTCTATTTACAAAATGTTCAATAATGTCCCTGTTACACAGTGCAGTGTCACTACAAGTATTTAACCCATCACTGGTTACCTCCTGATGTTGGACATAAATGATCTAATGTAAGTGTTGTAGTAGAATCAAAAGTGCATCATGAACTTGTGCATAAATATAGCTTACAACAGAATGCTACTGTGGTTTCCATATCAACTGCAATAAACAAACCAAACTTTACAGGCAAGCATGTGAAAGCAAACAGGTTCCTCAAAGGGTGTCGTATTCTAAAGAAGAGTCTCTAAGACCATGTATGGACGGAAGGTGTAAAAGACAAGAACATGACTGAGACATGTGTTCAGTTACACTGAAAAAAATGTGAAACGTTAACTTCAATACATGTGTTATGTAAACAGATTTCACATAACTTTATTGGGTTAGTTGAAAGCAATAATATTACTCTTAAATAATATAATAATAGGTTCAACTTAATATTATTACTTTCAACTAACCTTATACAATTGTGGGGAACCTGTTGACATAAAACATTTATTTAAGGGCCATGTTTCAGTTTTTCAGTGTGCAATAAAGCACAATCATTCTAATGCTTGTTTTTCTATGCTTACAAGGCCTGCATTCATTCCTTAGTTCCTAAGTAACTTAAACTCTCACCTCTAAAATCCTCTCTTGTTCTTTTTCTGATCCTGACTCTTATTCGTTTATCTTATTTATTATCGTATTTATCTTATTTAACTTATTTATATAAATATCTCTATCCTGAACTTCCCAAATTATATCTGAAGGCAGAGTCACCCTACAGCGTGAATCTTTACTTAAAGGAAGGCTCCACTCATTAGATATTTAATCAAAACTTCAGTATTTAGTGAAACATTATACCATACCCTGAAGAAATCAGTGATATTCCCCGGTAAATAATGATTTTATAGCTCTTTTTTATCAAAACCTGTATATTCCGTCAGGCAGCTGCCATTTTGGCCATTTTCAGTAGTCACGTGATCCGAAAAACTAGGTCGTGGCGTCATCTATGCGTTCACTTTGTAAACACACCCTTGTGACAGTCGCAGTTTGATATCAGTGTTGCTTGCAACGGGGAAAGTAACTGAAAGTAACCGTGTGGATATAGAGAGGCGAAGTCCCTCCCCTTCCGGTGGAGCTCCATGGGACCCCGGAAGCGGAAAAATATACATTGAAGTCAATGGAGAAAATGGAGAGGAAAAGGTTATCTTTTGATCCCGTTTGAATTGTGCCACGAATTACACATATGATGTTTGTCAATCTAAAATAACATTTTGCAAGTCAAAAAAATAAAAATGTGTCGTAAAACTGTGAAGTTACACATTTTTTGTGTGAAACTGCTCAGTGAACTACATCTCCGGTAGGGCAGAACAACACACGTCACCAAGATGTCCGTCTGTCTTGTCAACAAAAGGATTGACTACACTCACTATCACCACAATGAAACACGTCCAGAAGAATGTCATGCAAAGCTGCCTGTCTGCCTGCCTGTCTGCCTTTGATTCTCTCTGAACTGCCTGGTCTTTTTAATGTTTAATGTCAACCATTTGTGCAGATAGCATGAAGTAGAATAGATCGCCGATGCTAGCGTTACCGTTAGCATTTCTCCCCCAGGCTTAAGTTGTGTATTATAGAATGATCACACCGCTGTGACAGCACTCTTCTAAGGGTTCACGAAATATGATTAGCCTACTACTCTTACTGTTTAACATGTTGGGTTATTTAATGTTAAGGCTAATAAAAATGACACGGGTGTAATGCTAACTAACGTGCTAGCTACTAGCTAGGTAGCTAACTTGATCCAGCCACTCCTGGTCCTTTCATCAGACGGGAGGCGAAAGAACGAGCAAGACCCATTGCTGGTATGATAACAACCTGGTACTAAGCACACAGGCATCTTGTTAAAGTTATCTTATCTTAGCCAGCGCCATATAGATAGACGATATGATATCTATATAGCGCTGACATAGCTCTCTCTTAGTAGAGGAAAACAATGGTGACATCACTTACGCGACTCTGGGATTTGTAGTCTTTCTAGTTGCGTATTTTTATAGTCTTATATTTCAACAGTTTTACGACAAACTGTGACTTTTTTTACTTGGAAAGGATTGTTTAAGATTGACAAACATCATATGTGTAATTCGTGGCACAATTCAAACGGGATCAAAAGATAACCTTTTCCTCTCCATTTTCTCCATTGACTTCAATGTATATTTTTCCGCTTCCGGGGTCCCACGAGCTCCCTCGGAAGGGGAGGGACTTCGCCTCTCTATTGCATCGACCAACCTGGAAGCACGTCTCCCTGGAGAGGACGCGCACAGAGAGAAAGAGAGATTCTCTCCAACGGAGGGTGAGATCGCTCCTTTGTGCCACGCGGATCATCGTGTTTCCTTTTTTGTGGATACCTAACGGCCCCTACACACGGCCGCGGGCGTTGACGCTTCAACGCTTCTGCCCATTCACTTTGAATGGGGTGACGTCACGAGTCGCCGAACTGCATTCTGGGAGCGACGCGTAGTTTCTCCCGCGGTGCTCGCTGCAAAAGTAGAGCAATGTTCTACTTTTGACGCCTCGACGGAGGCGTCAGCCAATCGAATCATAAGCCAGTACAAGCTCTAGCCAATCAAACCGCGTGCTTGTGTGTCTGGGGTGGGAGATTCATGTGATTGGTTATTGGTCGAGTTTCAGCCCAGCCCTCCGGCAAGCGATAACGCCCGCGGCCGTGTGTAGGGGCCGTAAGTAGGCACTACAAACATTTCTGTTGTTGACGCCGACGGGCGCAGGAGCAACAGCCTTTTTTTGTGTTTCAATGAACTATGGTCTGGATTAGACCAAAAGACAATTTCAGTGTATCGTGAGTGGACTTTTTGTTAGGTTTTGTTTGTTTTGTTTGGCTCAAACTGTGAATACAGTACACTTGAATAACGCAGAAAACCTGTCTTTGTTTATTTTTTGAATGTATGCATATAGCCTGTAGTTAATACATTTCCGTGGGGACTATTTTGGGGAAAGAGCAAATTATATGTTTACACAGGGAATGCCCCTCTCTCTCCCTCTCCTGACAGCCTGACCCGACAGTGAATAATACATATATTTATAACTAGTTTAGCTTGTTCCAGAGGTAGATAAAATAGCGAAGTGTAGGTCTAACTCTTGTGTGTTTCGCTCCGCTCGCCGAAGCACACGTTGCATTCCGCTATTTTACTGTCTTTTTCGGACACCTTAAAATAATGCCACTGCATCCCCATTAAGTAATAGATGGAACCGAGCATTCCGTGGATTGTTCCTATCCGAATTGTGGCAATGTTTCGCGATACAATGAGGCATATTTAAATATAATTGTGAGTGTAACTACAGTAAACAACATGAACAAAGCACATACGTCCTCGACACCAAACGCATAGGTCACGTCACGTCCGGTAAAATAAGTCATGTGACTCGTCAAAATGGCGCCGCCCACAGGGTTGATGTTATTTCGGTAATTAATCAGCTTAAAATCACTGATAACGTCATTGGATAAAAATTTTTTTAAAAAAGACTGGCAGAGACTGGTCTGTTTTATCGGATGATAATAATAAAAAAAAATGCGTGTCATGAGGATTCCCTCCCTTTAACTTATAAGAAAATAAAACGTACAAAACAATCTCTCTACATGAAAACACTTTCACTTGGAAGATAGGAACATTTGTTCACCGAAAGGAAGACGTTTCATGAACACACCCACTCCAACAGAACACTCTGTTGTCATAGAAACAGTTGGACTTAATCTAGTAAAATCATTTTGACGGCCTTACAGAGATGAAAAAGAAAAACATGAAAACATACATTTCTTGTCCATCCATGGCAACACACACACACACACACACACACACACACACACACACACACACACACACACACACACACACACACACCACCTGCTGAGACTGAAATGGAAACCAAAATAAGAGGCAGGTCTAATCAGTACACTTCTCACTGAGTGATCAGAACCTTTCTGCCCAGGCTGAGGCCTCTTGTGCCCGGTACTGATTCCCAGAGTGCACTGCTCCAGACTTCATAGCAGAGAATAATAAGTCACCTGACCCTCCCCTCATATCCTCACCTCCTGATATCCAGCGACCGCTGCCTGAGTCAGTCGGGTTGTTTTGCTTCTCCATCTCTCACATTTTACTCTCTCCTCCCTCCCTCCTGCTCCAATCATAAAAGGAGTCCAACAATATCAAAGGATTGATTCACCGCCATTGGTTTAAAGCAATTAACTGCTTTTTCAGGCTTATCCCCAGAGTTATATCTCAAATCCAGAAGTTGGCCCCTGGAGATGTGCAGCTCTGCCCACACTCCATTGTTTTGCCTTGTAAATCTGCACAATGAGTTCTAGTTTAGGGTACAAAAAGTAGCCTAGTTTCAAAGTCTTTGATTTAAAAAAGGGAATTGTACAACTTTGAATAATAAGGAGGTTTATCTTTGCATTTCAATGCCTCTCCCACAGCAGTTTTTTTTTTTTACCAGAACAGATAGTTAATCCTCCGCACTCATTTGGGATAATTAAAATAAGAACTCAATTTATTTAATCTGAAATCAGCCAATTTGCTAAAGTTATGTCCTTTTTACAGTGTCTGCTGCAGGTTTTTATAGCTCTTCCTCATGAGAAATCAGGCTATACATTTTTTAATAGGCGTCTCATCTCCCCGATTTGCCACACTGTGATTAATTTAGTCACAGCTCATAGAGAAGTTGAATCATTTAGGCTGGTATTTAACATTTTAATGAATGCTTTCTACTCTTGGGAAACTTCATGAAGACTTATTGTGTCCTCACCGTGTCTGCCTTCTATGAATAAAACTATAAGCTGATCCTTCAGTCGGATTACATACAGGATCAACTTCTCTCAATTTCATGGTGTAGTAACAGTGTGTGGCCACCAAGGGGAGATGTTCGATTATAAATAAAAAAACGGCATAACTATTTGGCCTAGTTATGTCTACAACCGTCTTACATATTTTACTCACATATTTACATCCTTGACAGACTCAAAATGACTTAAGCATATTAGACTACCAGCTAATGAAGAAGCAGGAAAACATAATAAAGATAACACTTTGCAAAAATACAGGTTTAATACCTGTTTCCACTGTTCCTGTCTAGTTTAACCCTGTTTTACATTTCTGTCTCCTTAAGTGTGAATGACATAGAGCCAGTCTGAAGAGATGTTCTCAATAAAGTTTGTCTTATATCAACTTATCTTAGAACGATGCAATATCTATTCCATCCCAATAGCTGTGAACATGATTACATTTGAAAGACTTTGACAGGATTTGTACTCGGTTTTGTCTCGGACCTATATGACTCAAGATGTTATGTCAAAACCACGGCTGGGGATGTGATTGGATGTAAAACTGTTTCAAATGCAGGCAATAACATGAACCTTACAATACATATGATGAAGAGGAATGTATATCTTACTGTTTGTATGTGGGTCTTGTTATGATGTGGATCTTTCAGATTTATGTGGGGCAGGACATAAAGTCTACATTTTAAAATGTTTAATTTAAGGTGAAAATTAAAAGGGGAAGAAAGAAGGAGAAAAAAAGAATAATGGGTACTCACAAAAATCTCACATTAATTATCTTACAAAGGATGCAAAACCTCATTTTGAAAACATACAAAAATATGTAAAAGCTGCTTTTAAAAGAAGTGAGAATCTGAGCACATCGCAGGTCATCAGGAAACCGACAGCTGCTCTACCTGTATAGAATGAACCTCTCACACATTGATAAATACATTATGTAAATGTGTGTATTGTGGCAGGTTGGCAGGCAACAGGCTGCAGCTGCTCACATGTGGGGAATGCAGTGAATAAGGCCAAGATTTCTTTTCAGAATTCAAGTGTATAGACCTGACTTAAGGACACTTCTGTCTCAGAAACCCTGCTGTCCCCCGACTGCAAAACATGAAAAGTAATGTCTTTTTCACAGTTTGAACATTTGAGCTGAGAGCGTTACAGATCTATAATAACATGCTGTGAAAAAGCACTGGACGATGGAGTAGGAACAAAATCAAATTAAAGTTGTTTTTGTGTCTCTAGATCTTTGCACACTGTCAGATGTCCACCAGAAAGGCAAAAAAGAGAGCCAAAGCTCAAAAACCAGCAAGTAAGTTCAGCTATAATTCGGCACCAACGTCTAACTGTGTTTATTGTTGAGAGATGAGACTAAAATGTTGTTGTAAACCAGGATATTGTTCTTAAATCTGTATTTACACTCAAGGACTCTAAGAAACAATAATCCTTTAAAAAAATTCAACCTGTGTCAAATGTTTTCAGATAATGATAAGATACAATCTTGTGGGGATAACAGTTTGACTAAAACTACAAAATGATTGGTTTTGGCCAGAATAAATTGAAGGAAATATGAATATGATCTAATGACTACATTTCTGCTTTAACCAAGATGAAACTAAAATGCACATTAAAACAGAATAAGGGTGACTAAATATGATGAAAACTAGGTACTTTTTCAACCTTTTAGCATGAGCACATTTTAGCATAAACCTCATGGTAAAATAAAATATTTTATATTCACGTTTTATCTCATGAATATAGAATAAATATATATATTTCAGCAGCTGGAAAGATAAACATGGTGTCAAAGATAACAACTATGTATCATGTTCAGCCTACTGCCATAGGTCTTCTACCCCTGACTGCTGCTTTGTCCTTTATGATATAAGCCCTTGCAGTAACTGTAACAGTAGCCACATCTCTATTTCCTAGTTTCACAGTAGAGAATCATAAATAAGTCCAAGCCATTATGACCAGCACCAATATCCATGTGAACCCTGCAATGGTTATGTGAACAGAAGTGGGGAAAGGGAACTCTAGAGAGGCAGCTCAACCTGTCCTCCTCTCCCTCGCTCTGTGGTGACAGCCCTTCAATTTGTGGTCCTATTTTTAGTCCCCTTCATCTTCATTCCTCTTCTAGCCTATTCAGAGTTTTAAAGGCACTGATCTGAAAGACTATGTGAGGAATTAGCTGTAAAGCGTTAGCCTTTGTGTCTGAGGGCAAGTTATCAGGATAATTCCTCTAGTGCTTTCGGCCTGATATTCACCATTGCTGTTAAAGGTGATCACATGGTTACCATCATTCATTGACTGATCACATGCTCCAGAGGACTTGTTTCTCTCAGACAGCTTTCAGTCATTATGGGGTTGTTAAAACAATGTCTTCATCAACATTTATACTTCGAATGGTTGTAAATGTAACCATATTTGTAGTGAAGGTACTTTATACAACATTTCAGTTGTGCTGCATTACATTTTCGTACATAAAATATATAAAAGTCAAAAGAAGCAACAAGAAGAATCTGACAATTTGCCTCCACAGATGTATATTTTATGCCAAAAATGGACCTTAAAGATGGCAAAAGAAGAGGGTCTACTGTATAGCTTACCTGGTAGAGCTAGCGGTGCTATATACTAAAAATAATATATTTTCTTTTTAAAGTATTGACGTCAAAAGAAATAGAAAAAGTTAAATAAAAAAGTCTAACTAAGTACAATGGCCCAAAGATTTTTTTTTTTAAGTGTTATTTGGAAAATTGGTCCAAGAAACTATTCTGTTTCTTAGAGAAATGTCTCGGGCCTCATTCTATAGTATCCAACCTGTTTTAGAAAGCATGCCACTTTAACAATACATGACCTATCCCTATCCCTGATAAACAGGTCTTACTTGTTGACCAACCCGGCTCCAAGATCACAAAGAGCATTCCAACCGAGAGGTGCAACTCCAACTGCACCCATACAAACAAAAGCTTAAATTGTTATCAAACTAACAGTGTGTGACGTACTTTATTATTATACCTATGTCACATTCTGTTTATATCAATGTTTGTATGCTTGTTCAACATAGATGCAATGTAATGAGGGCAGTTCTTCTTTTATTTTTTTATTTAAACACCGATCAGGTTTTCTCTTTTTCTAAGACATGGTCGTAAACATTCTGTCATCATTTACATAATTTATTAACATATTTAATGGCAGTTATTTTTCATCCATTCATATTCATTTTCTAAATTCATATACAGAACATGCTTATCGATTTCATGTCAATACACAGGAAACCGATCAATGCATTTTTTCGGGCAGTAACAATGGAGGCCATTCAAAACACTGCGTAGGCCATTGTACCTAAACAGACAGATATGGAAATTGCAATTGTACAAAGTTAGTTATTGCGTATGTTTTTGATACATATTATCATCACAAATCAGCAATTAGCTAAGATATGTTTTTTAAAGTGTTCACGTTTAATATGATTCCTCGCATAAAACGTTGTCAAAAGAACATTTGGGGGCTATGTTTTGAACCAAAAAAATATATAATTCATACACTGCTCATTTCCAAATCAAGTGAATCCAATATGCTATAATACAATACGAAAAAACGGGGTCATTTCATAAATTATTGTAGTTTGCTATACAAATACCGTCTTGTTAGGGAGTCAAAATCTGGCACACAGGCCCAGTATACAGCTGAATTATCATCATAAATGAATCGACACAACACTTATTATTGTTTTTCTTTGTGTTCAGCTGTCCTGCCATCGGCCACCTCATCAACGACAAAGCCACCAGGCTACGAGAGATAAAAACCGCCTTTAAGGAAAGGGTGGAGGAGATATCTCGGAGCTACGCAGACGTCCTGGAGCTCAAAGCCAGGTTTGATAATCATCCAATCCCAACGGACTTATTTCTCGTTATTGGTTCTCCAAAAATATCCTAAGTATCAGCATGATGGTAACCTGCCATTAAATACTGCATGGCTCTGAATCATTGTTTGTCACAAAAAACATGAGGGCTTCCTTGCTGAGCATTTTAATACATTGAGATTCATTTAGTAACTGTTGTGACCTTATTCTGTTTTATGTTGTCGTATACTTGATTACTCACTGAGCCTTTGCTCTACGATGACTGCTGGGCGTCCTTCACATCCCTCAGGGTGGTTCTCCTACTCGAGTAACAACCATGTTTGTTCTGTTATACCAGTGTGTGTGCTTAATAATTTTGTTAAGCGTAGTCCAAATACAGGCAGGGTGCCAATGCAGCATAAGGTGATTGTAAGATAACACAGGCTCATTCAGGTTCCTTCTTCTCTTTTTTGTCAATGTGCTTTCCTTCCCCCATCCAGGGAGAGGTTAAACAGCGGCCTCCAGGGGTATCGAGCCCCGGGTCACGTGACCAAATCCCAGGGCCTTCCTCCCCATGTGACCTGCCTGTCCCGAGAGTCAGAAGCTCCAGACAACAAGAATAAAAACAAGCACAGTAACAATATGTGGTATGCAGCCTGTTGAAGACATTATCAAATGGAATGTGGAGTTGGGGGGGGGGGGGGGTTGAGAGGTTTACTGGGGCTGGGGAGAGATCCCATTTGTGGACCTGCATGCACATGTGGTCTGCATATGTGTTAAAAATGTGCACAAGAGAGCATAAAACCATCATATTCTGATGTGTTGTAGCACAGTGGCAGTGATGGATCTGAGATGGTTTAATTTCCTCGCAGGCTGTCCTCTCTGCTGAGCAGCCTGCCACAGAGGTGTGCAGGGAGCGGGCGGGGGGCCGGGTGCTGGAGAAGCTGAGGGGCTTTGCAGAGCAGCAGAGCCTCAGGGTTCCACCTCAGGTCCTGCTGAAGGTGCTGGGGGGTCTGGAGCCGTGGGAGCTCTGTCTGCCTGAGCTGTGTGTGGCCGTCCAGGTACACAAAACACTTCCTCACACCCAACTCACAAAGCACAATACACGTACAGGGAGCTAGCACACTTTTTAACCAACATCAAGGGACTGCTGCAACCAATGATAGTTTATTCCCCACACTGAAAAATGTACACAATTATTAACTAACACAAAGGTTTGATTATGGAATAAATGTCACATTGATTTTTAGAGCGGGAGCATATATAATGAGTTATGTATGAAACAAAAAAATAAGCATTCAAAAAATAGCCAACAGTTTGGCCATCATCATCCTGTGATAAAAAGTGTCTCTTTTTTTTCACACTGCACTGTAACTTTTATTCATGTACCTTTGTTAGTCATGTGTTATTATCTTTGCGTGTTTTTAAATGCCATTTTATAATATGTTTCTTAATGCTCTTAATGTCTTTCATTTTTGTAAAGCACTTTGAATTGTCTTGTGTTGAAAGCTGCTATATAAATAAACTTGCCTTGCCTTGTAGAGTATGTTAAAAAGTCATATTTTGTTGTATGCAATGTTCAAATTCCTAGTTACAATTCCAACTGAAATCTGGACAAACTTAATCCTATTTCTGTCTTCTGAGCTGGGTATAGTGCACATCTGTATTTAGGCAATTGTATAAAATGTGTGATGAAAAATGGTCATTGTAATTTGAGGGCAGTTGCCCTGAGACCATTATCCTGGTTAATTTCCACATGTTAAATGATAGACAATAGGTTGTGGGATTTTTCCAACTCTTCTGATCTTCCCCCAAACTTTATACCCGGTAGTTAAACTCTCAGCCACTCCCACCAAACCATCAATTAGGGACGAGACCCACTCCCAACACTAACAGACCCCAGACCCTCTGAACACGCCCCTACCGGTCAGAAATGAGGGGCAATTAGATCCTTCCAGACTCCGGAGCAGATAGCTGAAGGTGTAATGACAGGAATCGGCCTGATAAATCACACCGGGGCTCTGTAGGGGGGTTCACTGTTTTTGGAGGGGCAGTGGGGAGGGGAATGCTGTCCCACCTTGTTCCTTTTCAGGACAGTGTGTGGCAGTGTGTCCCACTCTGAAGCTCAGACCTGAATCCAACAGAGCACAGAGGACTTGGATTGTTTCCTGTCTCAGCGCTGAGGGCTGTGGCGATGCCAACGTATAATTATACTGGTCGCCATCAGTGTTTTTTTAAACAAAGCCTCATTTCTATTTTTATTTTTTCAAACATAATGGGCAAGGAAAGGCAACGTTTTTTATTTAGCACAGTCCAAATTGAGGCAATTCAGAATGCTTTTTTTGAAAACAAACATACAAGCATTAAGATATAGTGCAACATGCACCCATTATAATATAACATTTAAATCAAATCAAAAACAGAAGTCAATGAAAACAGTCATTCAAAAGCCAAAATAGTACAAATAAAACAGCTAAAATAGAATAAGACAGGATTCGAATAAAAGTGACAGTACAGTGTAAGATACTAGTTATTTGATGTAATAGAAGGCAGCAGCAAAAAGAAAAGTCTTCAGTCTTGATTTAGAAGAAGTGATGCTTGCCTTTTTCTGGGAGTTTGTTCCAGATAAAAGGAGCATAATACGCTGCTTCTCAATGTTTAGTTTTGACTGAGGACAGAAAGAAACCCTGAGAGTTCTGGATGGTTCATAATGCTAAATGCAATGTAATGTAGCTGAAGATCTGAAATGTATGTTGGCCCTAAACCACTGGGTCTCTATAAATCACCAGTAGTATGTTGCACTTAATTCTTGAACAGTTAGGAAGCCAGTCTAAAGACCTCAAAACGGGAATGATGTGATCCACTTTCTTGGTGTTAGTTAGGACTGGAGCTCTTAATATTTGAAATACTGTAACAGGTTTGTCCAGCATCTCGTCAATGTCTCTGTGACCATCAGTGTTTACTTTTCACCTATGCAGAATCAAAATGCATCTCTTTGTGACTGTCTGTCTATATTTAATCTAGCCCTCCTCCGTTTCCCTTCCTCCTCTGTCAGATTGCCACAGAGCACGTGGTCCAGATGCCCAGGGAGGAGTACGACGCCTGGCTGGGTTCAAGGGTCACTCTGCTCCCACAGTACCGCCGTGCCCCTCAAACACCAGGTGACCCACACTGAGACCTTGAAGAAGCCTACAGGCAGGGACAAACAATACACAACAGCCCCACCCAGTTTGGTCATATTAAATGTGAGCTCAAGGGTGAAAGAGCCTAAGGTCGCGTTCACACCAGCCTTGTTTAGTACGGTTTAATCCAACCCTGGAGCGTTTGTCATCACTTTTTTCACCGAGGACCACATACAGAAAAATATTCAAAGGGCCAGGGCCCGCTCACTAGAGGTGAGGTATAATGCCTCATTAGTTCAGTTATAAGTTGGCAAAATCAATCAAAAGTAGGTAAATTATGCTCGATACTTGAATCTGCTTTAAGAAAAATAAACAGCCTACATCCCAGCTCTCCAGAGAGTTACAACAGGAGCCCCAGATTGATTATCATAAGAGGAAATAGGAAGGGTATATTTCAAGTTTATTATGTATATAAGTTATTGTTTTTTTTCTTATCGATATTTTCAAATGTAATTGACTGAATGTATTGTAAATTAGGCTTATTATTAACACATGAACACTACTGTGTAATATATGTTTACAGATATATTTAAAAGTACAATACAAGAAAAGCTCAAGTTTCATTTGTGGGCCGTATTACATTATACTTTTTTAATTGGCTGAGGGCCGATTCAAAATGTCCTGCGGGCCGCATTTGGCCCCCGGGCCGTAGTTTGACCCCTGGTTTATCCCCTGGGTGAGGTTCGATTGGGTTGGTGTGAACGCAGTCCGCTTGCTAGTGAACTCTGGAGCGGTTCATCACTGGTGTGAACGCAGTCCGCACCAAAACAAAGGAAGCCTAGTTACGCGTCATTTCCTGTTCTGGTTACTGGAGGAGAAGTTAGCAAGTTGTGGCTAACAAAATGAGCAGCAGGGGACAAACATGGAGCTACGAAGAAGACGGATGCCTTCTGAAAAAATAATAAAATGACATGCAATGAACAAAGTTCAAGTTTCAAGAGTTTTTTCAATTAAGTGCTTCACATATATAAGAATATAATGACAAATAAGAAAATATGTTGTACTTTTGTTTACAGTTTAGAGTCCGTTTGAGGTTTGCCTGTGTGAACGCAAACCGAACCTTCTGAAAAATGAAACAATGTAACAAACTCTCATCTTGTGCACCAAAGAAGAGGTGGTGACCTACATTAGCGTTACAGTAATGGGTTTAGGTTAGGAACTATGAGATTAAAGGCGCTATAATAAAAAAATGCTTCTGATTGACAGTAACCCTACACACCCGGTCAAAGTTGTGTCAAGAACTATTGTATAATTTCTTGCCAAAATAAATTGTTTTTTAACTTGTTTAGTTTCAAAGAAATAGATAAAAACTCAAATCGTTTTGGTTAAACGTTTTTATTTGTGCACATTGAGCATGAACAAATGTGTAACCATATCGTATACACACTTACTCTGCTTGATGCCGTCATTTTCCTTACCAAGTTTTATTAGGGCACAGCGGACTGAAGTAGATTGTAAAATTAGCACCCTTATTTACAAAACTATCGATTGTTAATCCAAGCATGAGACACAGTGAGATTCACACCCTACTCTGGGTTATACATGTTTACAGGAAGAGATCAAGAAAGACAGACATACCTTCACACAAAAAGCAGAGAAGCAGGAAGCAGGAACAGTACATACCTTTCTCACCTTTATCTATTAGATTTACAAAGAATAACAAGATGTCTTCCTGGATGCCTGGCCTGCATGTAGTCTTTGTCCCGCAAGTCTCTGGTGATAAGTCACAAGATAACATCATTTCTACTACTTCCTTGCTACTCATGCCAATATGTTTTCAAAGGCATCCCTTCCTGTTGGCAAGAACATTTTTCCTGCAACGGCCTAATTCACTCAGTGTTTCCACCAGCAAATGTGCTGGAAGAGGATCGGTCGACCCACGATCACACACAGTATTAGCTGTCTGTAGCAAAACAGACATTTACAACATACTATAAGAGGCTGCTTTTTAAAATACCTCTGTTCTTTCTAATGAATTGCAAGCATGTGCCATATAATTCAATATACCAACACTCAGTTGTGCAGTTGAACCCAGCCAAACCTCCACAGTGACCTTCAGCATTTTCTGTGTTATTGTCACCAACATATATTTAGTAACTTGCAGTCCTTATCCATTCATGATAACATGTACAGTTTGTTTTCCACGTGAGATGGAGGGACATGGCATACAACTTCTTTAATCTATGTGTGTGTGTATGTGTGGGTGTATTGGCAGCGCACCAGTTTAGAGTGAAAGGGGAAGTGTTTTGCCTAGAAGAGGAGGAGTGGAGTTGGGAATAGGAACAGCAGCCAGCCAGCTAGCACTCAGTTCAGGAATGCCACAGAGTCTGAGCTCAACTCACCCACCCCCACACGCCCCTCACTCAGCCCTGGGCTCGGGGATAGTGGGTGCGGGGCGACTACGAAAACAGGGGGAACATTCTTTCATTTGAACATCTCACTTAGGTCTCAAGTCTCAGGGCACAAAGTCTAGACCAAATAATGTGAGTGATAGCAAATAAAACTGCAAGTCAGTGGTTTAACTGCTAAGTTATGCACATAAGTAAAAGGATGACATAGGCTTTAATGATGTCTCAATCTGGTTAGCTTTTAAGTTATTACCCAATATTTAAGGTTGCACATTAAAGTCAACCAACAGCTGTTGACTCCAAACATTTTTATAAACTTTTTAATAGAAACCAGAAAGAAATCAACTGTTCTATTAATTTCCTTCTCTTTTTTTCCTATTATTTGTTTTTCTTCTCAGACTTTAAAAAACATTCCACTCTATTGCCTCTACACTGGCGTACACGCTCACAAACAACATAATCAATAGACTTCCTTAATTTCTAGGATCTAACAAATGTGGCAATTTATCAAGCATGGAAGACGGTGTAAGAAAATGCTATCAAGTTGCATTATGGGAAATGTAGAAGCCAGTTTTTTCGTGCTTAAAGTCAGAATATCGTACTACTTTTATTTTGACACAATTGTTTCCTTTAACCAGTCTCTCACAAGCCCCCAGCTTTACACAATACTGAATTGCTTGCTGCTTTGCATCTTTGTCAATAAGTATCAACAAAGTTCATGTGTTAACAGTTTTTGAATATTGAAAAATGTACATAAGAACTGGGTGTAGAGTCAACTCTGTGGGCATTTAAAAAAAATTACCAATACCATTACAAGCAGTGAGGAGTAAGAACAGAGTAAGAATCCTTTCTGTGAAAATGTACCCTTAAATGAACGACAGAACACACAGTTCCCTGCTTCTGGTTTAGATAGCAATGAAGTCTGCAGGCGTCCTGATTTTATAACCTTGAGTCCTTTCCACCACTTCATATCAGAAGTACAATGACCTAGGAAAATTCAATATTTACTCTCCAGTTTACTGGCAGCGGCCTCCCCATGCTTGTGTAGTTATGAAAGTAAATTTGACTTCAGTAATGGCACAGAGAAGTTGTGTTTGCTCAGTTGTGAAAATGATTACGCAAAAGAGTTGAGTTGTAATGAAATCAACTGACATTAGCGGTTGTGAAAGGCAGATGTACATATGCTGCAATTCTCCTGGGATTTAACATTCAGCTAAATAATCATTAGTTATTATGCATCTGTATTTCTGCTTGCTCAAAGTAATAGATAGGACATTATTTATTTCAGTTAAACATGTGATAAGGTTAAAATAGACTTTCGAAAAATATAATGTAAAATCTGTTATGGCTACATGACATGCTTTTATCAGTTCCTTTATTGTGCCCTCCTGCATGTTCTCTTGGTTAGCACTTTGTACTACTGATAAACTCCCCACAGCTGGCACTTCGCACATGTATTCTTATCACTGCTCAAACATTAAGTGCTGTTCTCAAAGTCACACAAACATTCAAATATTGTGATCCAGAGATCTATCGTGGTAGTAACTAGTGATTCGATGTGTTTTTATGTCACTGTGACAAATGTTGTTTTGCCCAAGTTCAAAGTAACTTGTCACACCAGCTCTGCGTCCACACTGACCGAAATAACCGTAGCATTAGCTTAAAGTACACACAGGGCCCTTTACAGCTGAGGTCGCAGAGGGAAAACACCTGTTGCTGTTCCACTGTCGCCAGCACATCTGACCATTACGAGTACATTTAGCCTGGTTGTGACTTGTATTGACCGAATTGTCATTCTTGGAGTATTAAGTACATTTAGTAGTTAACATACATTTACTTTCAGTGACAGAAATAGTCTTCACTTCATTACATTACATGTTACACGCTTTTATCCAAAGCGACTTACATACTCAATACTGTGGGCAATCCCCACAGGAGCAATTTGGGGTGAAGTGTCTTGCCCAGGGACACAACGACATGCTGACTGCAGTGGGGTTTGAACCTGTGCTCCCCTGATCCGAACACCAACGCACTAGGCCACTGTGCCACACGCCTCCGTTCATCTGTTGTCATCATATTTTAGAAAGTTATTTTTGGTTGTTGCTGTGTGAAAACCTTGTGATTCAAGTGGTGTGGCCCAATGGGAATGTCCAAAATATGTAATCTATTGGATAGATTATGTACATTTGTACAGAAATGAGTTGTTTCCAGTCAACACATCCTAATGATTTTAGTTATTAGACTTATTTCGGAGCAAACAGCAGGTCAAAATGTTATTTGCTGAATACTTGAAACTACCGATAACCATATGCCCTGAAAACGTTGGGACAGTCCAGTATTACGAGCAGTTGTCACAAATGGTCTTATCTTGTTTCTCCTTAAAATCAGACTAAACCTGAAATAATTATTGCTGTGAAACATTCATTTTGTGTTGCCTACAGATGGCCACTGTTACGTCCGTTAACTACATGAGATATGGCCGATGTCGTTTTTTTTGCTATGTTCAGTAGCGCTACAACCGGATAAACGACCACACATAGCAAAATATAAAATTATTGAGTTAAAGCAATAACAAAAAAAAACATCCATCTCTGACATAGAGACTTGTGTCCCAAGACCAAAAAGAAAGAAATTGCGGTTAAAAGACATTAAAACGGTAACATTTTGTCAACACTAATGTACTGGAGGCTACGCCCAACCCCCAACAGTCCTGTCCTAAATAGCACCCATATTTATCCGGTCACCAACGTGAACATGTTAAACATAGCCGCTAAACAACTGTCTGTTAGCATTTTCATTTGGAGCATGTTAGCATTAAGCTCAAAGCAACACTGTGCCTAAGAACAGTGCAAAATAGAGCTGTGAACTGGTTTAAAATTGTATATTATTACATATCGAAAACAGTTGTTACACTTTTGAGTTTCCAAAAAGCTGTCATACAGTACTTTTTGTACCTGACAGCAACACTATTGATCTATGACTCCTACACCTGGTCACTGCTGGAGTGTTCAATATTACAACAGACAAAGTACAAGCTGTGACAGCTAAAGGATGTTTGTTGTCTCAGATGGCGTAGGTGGTCCTGATTAACACACATGAAAGATGAAATACCAAACAGGAATTATGGCTCTTAGCTTGCATATGAGTGTGCATGCCTGCCTGCCTGTGCTTTGTGATCATGTCTAAGCCTACTCTGTAATTGCTTGCAGACACAGGCTGAGGTATGAGCGTCTAACCTCAGGGGCCTGGTTAGAGCAAGCAGTGAAAGGCTGCATAGTTGCGCAAATACTCTAAAAGTTGTGTAAGAATTATCTTAGAAACGTGGAAGTTTGAATTAGCTTGCAGATAAAGTCAAATGTAAAGCCGTGTCAAGGTTATGAAAGCTGAAGGCATGATTCGGATAATATCAAAAGATATGATGTGCAGTTTAAATCCCCTTGATCTGCTCTGAAAAGCTTCAAACAGAGACTCTTACTCGCTGTGTAGGAGGAATCCAAGTGATTCATGTTTTTCTTCCAGCACACGGGCTGCCTCTTGCAGAACTGCCACATGTACAGGAAGCGAAACCATGGCAATGAACCAGTGTGTAATGTGTGACGCTGGTTCTCCCTCGGCTTGCATTAGCTTTGGCCTATTAAATATGACTCCGGGAAGCCTTGGATAGCCTGCAGTCATGCTTTGTACAAAAGGTCTCCTGGTCACTCTGCTGACATTGGATTCTGTTGTTGTAGTTTAATTTGAAATCAAAAGAAACAGATGTCTCTCTTGAAGATAAAAGATTATTTGTAAAAAGTGGAATAATTTTGTATTTCCATTCCAAATGTGTTTAGCTTATTGTTACTCTATTCAGATGACCTTTACTTTCTTGACACTATAAGGCACTTTTCCCATTAATCTTCTGAAGGAGGAGAGTTCCTTTGTACTAACCTTGTATTTGAGTTTAAGATGTGTAAAACTAGTTGGAACTAATTGTGAACTTACTTGTGTTAGTAAGTTACCTCCATGGAACAAACACAGAGAATTAATGAAACTGCAAACATTTATTAAATGTATTATGTCAACAGATTTAACATAACCGTATTGGGTGGTGGAAGTGGAAAGCAGTTTAAATAGAAAATGGTATGTTCAACTTAATATTATTGCTTTCAACTAGCCTAATACAGTTATGTGAAATCTGTTGACATAACACATTTAATCAAAGTCAACGTTATCAGTGTACAGTGAAGTAGGAGGCATTTTGTTGAGTAGTTGTTCAACTTTTGAATTTTAAAATATTTGCATATTCAGATTTTTGACTTTTCAATTAGGAAGAAAGAGTAGATGTAGTTTTAAGAACATTTGGCAAAACAAAATATTATCTTAGTATGTTTAAGGTCTTTAAACATGTGTGGAGGGGCTCTTTAAACAGTTCAACTTGTAGAACGGCATGTTCTTTACTTCCAGGGTCCCATTGGACTCCCATAAGAAGCCTTACTGTTCTCTCAGTGAGCTTTGGCTCAGTGCCATGGATCAGACGGCATTAGCACACTCCACTGACCGTCCTTTGTTGCCAATGGTAACTGGGGATAGTGATCTCTCTCACAGTTTGAGCGCAAACCACCTTGACTGAGCACAGTGAAGAGTCTGCTGTATGTGAGTGCATCCTGCTGTGTGTGCGTCATGATCACATACGTCTGAGCTTTTGTTTGCGCACACATTCAAGGTGTGATGCAACTATGGAAAGGTTGGCTTGATCCCAACAACATAGGAGGGGCAGGGCTGTCAGGTTGCTATTGTTATTATCTTGTATGTCAAAAGAGCAGCAGTGGGCAGGGTAATGAAGATGAATAGCCGCTTTCACACCAAGTACTTTCGCGTTCACACCGGAATAAGTTCCCTGAGGGAAGATTACGCAAATGAGCCTCTGACGTCACTTCGTCTTCTTCTGCTTTGGGTTTACTGGCAGGCCGCTAACAACTTCACGGCGTATACTGCCGCCCGAAGTCACCGGCCGGAAGTCCCCGGAGTTGGGGACTGGCTTCAGTAGAAGCTGCTGGGACTCCCAGCAGCTTCTACTGAAGCCTTCCGAGTAAATCGCCAGAACGCCGACACCTCCTCATCTCTCCATCGCTCCCATGTTTTTTTTTGTGTTGCCATAAGTTATTCTCTCTCCGTTGGTGCACGGGGCTAATGCTAATAATGCTAATGCCACAAATACAATGGCAGCTTCACAAAACTTTTCAGAGTTTTACGGGGTGTGGTTTGCAATTCGCCCAGCCAATAGAAATTGGTACTTTTTTGGTACATACCTCTCTAGTACCCCTTTCACACCAAGGCCTTTCCCGTTCTAGCTCCGTGCTAGAGCTTTTCTGGTTCAGAACCGGTTCTTCGGTTCAGCTCCCGCTCTGTTCACACCGCTCAGAGCCCGACTGGTGCTGCCGCTGCTGCGTCATGACGTCACTGTTTACGTCGCTGATTTTCTCCCCAACGGCGCTAACTACAACAACAATGGGGGACTGCGTCGGGTCGATGATCGTGTTGCTTTTAATCATATGAAGCCAGATTAAATTAAATAACGACTTCTCCAACCTTATACTTTTCTCCAGAGTGCCTTGGTTCATTGTTTATTAATGTGTTACAGCGGCATTTACCGACTGCTGCAGTGCTGGCTGCTCTTCCACAGGAGTTTATTCTCCCGTTAGCTCACAGCAGCGGCCGCTGTAAAGTATTCACTGTCTGACTGTCACGCAAGCAGCTGATACATATCCCCAATTCCCCATAAGTGAATGTGTGTCAGTCTGAATTGATGCTGTTTGGCATCACAACGCTGTTATGAAAGTTTCTCTGGTATAAAATGGGTGATGTTAGCATAGCAACCGAAGCTAAACTGACTATAACTTGACTGCTTGTTGCTATCCTATTGTGGCATAAGCCGTTTTCTACAGGCACATTTTACCGGCGTATTTTTCATTATGATTCTACTTGTGATAGTCGGACATGACAACCTGTGCAGCCCATGTATTGATTCCAATAAACAGAATCACACGAAGCCTGGTTACTGGTTAGCGTTGCCTGATTTTATAGTGTGTGGTTGCGTTCTAGTCACTTTGCTCAGCACTACTGCTTGTTACAACTTTTATTTGCCGTACTCACCTTTAACTGTTAAGCGTGACGTATGCGGTGCTTGCTTTCTAGACGGACAACTTTTTGGTGCTGGAAACGAACCGGATTCCGGAGCTTATACCTCATTCACACCAACGGTGTTTCAGGGCCGGCCCGGAGCTAGAGCTTGAAAAGCACCGGGTTTTCCTCTTCATACCGCAGCTGAGCAGCCTCTTAGCTCCGGAATCCGGTTCATTTCAAGCACCAAAAAATTGTCCGGCCAGAGCAAAAGCACCACATACGTCACGCTTACGTCGAGGCGGGGGCAGAGACAGGATCTACTCCTGAACAACAACAGAAAGTCCGCATTTTATCCAGTTTGTACACAACGATGGAGAAACTTAACAAGAGTTTCAGAGTTTCAGTGTTTCTGCCATAGACTGTATATATAAAGGTTTCTGCTCATGGTGAAGCAACGTGTCTGCGTGTTAAGGTGGAACCTGAGCATTCACGTTGATCACCTCTCATTATAACTAATAAATCTATAAAACTATAAATATTAAACTTTACTTCACGTGTTCATTTGAGAACAGCTGTTACATACTTGGGTGAAGGTTACAGTTCATTTAAATGAAAGATACAATGTTACTCCACACTCATGGTTTAGTCCACCTTAAGAAATAAGACCGATCTCGGAAGCAGTTGTGTTTTTAAAAAACCTTTATTGACACGAGTACACTTGTTTATAAGAATATAGTCACCACAGAAATGACTCCGCAAAAGCTGCAGATAGAGCCATAAGAAATGAATGCAACTGATTTCATCCGTGCGGTTTGGCTTTATGAAGCAGGCATAAAGTAAATGGTAACGTCATGACGCAAACGATGACGCAATGACGCATTACCAGTGGACTCTGGGCTGTGTGAAAAGAGCCAGAGCTAAACCGAAGAACCGGTTCTGAACCTGAAAAGCTCTAGCACGGAGCTTGAACCGGAGTTGCGTTGGTGTGAATGAGGTATAAGTACTCTTTTTGGTGTGAACGCAACATAAGGGGTACTAACGGAACTAAACGGGAAAAGTATGGGGGAAAAGTACTCCTGTGTGAAAGCACCCACTGATGATTGAAGGCTTATTTTCGTTCTAATAATTTACTGCATGTTAATCTATCATTGTGATGGTTATACCTTACAAACATCCAGACAAACCAGCCGGATAATAATAGAAACACACCTTTTTGAACTGGTGGAACAGGATTAACCAGCAATGATTCCTAGAATAGTAACAGAATCAGTTTGCCCTTTAAACAGACTGGGGAATCGTGTTCTTCCAACAGGGATGGACAGATGTTGTTTGTTGGGAATGACGCAGTCAGTGACTCAATTGTCCCCAACTGAATCATTAATAAACTGGCCTGAATACCAAAGATATAACCCCCTTTCTCTCCAGCTTGTGATTAGCCACTCTTAGCCTTTTAATAAAGAAAGCCAAAGGGGGTAGTTGATTTACATTCCTCAGTTGGGTCAGGGGACTCTAGTTGCTCAGCCCTTGAGGCAGGACAACTGCGAAGAGACCCCAACTCACCCCCCCCCCCCCCCCCACCCAGCTACACCATTAACATGAGAAACATGTCACATGGCTGCCTTGACCTCTTGTTTGCTTTACACCTGACTTGTGTCTTTGAATCCTGTTTGATCAGGTGGTACTTCTTTTTTCTTTCTCAGAATCCTTGTTGTAAAGCTAATGCAACACTTAAAAGGGTTTCTGTTGTTGTGTGTCAAAAGAGAACCCACCGTGTCGCTCTCAGTTTAACGGTAGCCTACATTTTGAGCTCACTGTTTAAACTGAATAGCTTGGAATCACCAACTGTAAAACCCGTATTTACATAAGTGGCAGCTGCCAGTGTGGGTTTAGCAATCCTCTTTATAATACTGCTGAGCGTAGTAACTCGAAGCCTGCAGTAAGGTTTATCCAAATCCGTGCATCGGTGACGACAGTGTCATATTAGCACGACAAATCCAGTTCTAATTTAAGCATGAACCTCAACATCATTCGGTTTCCTACTGGTTTAGAGGGACACACTGAACTGCAGTTTGTCTTGACCAAGTCCTTGGCAAAAATAATATATATGTTTTTAACCCCAGACTGTGTTCAACAAATCCCCTTTCCCACATGCACTTTAACCCTAAGATTACCTAGACATTACCCAGAGAAGGTGTACAAGCTGTGAATGCATATGACCGTATCATTGCGATCAGATAGATAGCAGACTTTATCTTGCCAGTTCCCTGGTACAAAGTCTGGGTAATATCCAATTCAGACTGAGTGAATAGAACAGCGATTCACAGCCAGTTTAGGCGTGTTGATGTTTCTATAGCGGCTGGTGCAAAACCAGAAGAAAACACACTTTTAAAGGCTAAGATAAGGTGTATTTTACACAAATATACAAGTGAAATGTGTATTGGAGAGCAGACAAGATTCTGGAACTATTTTCTGTAATGTCCATCGGTGAAATTGTGAGTCAAATTAAAGGAACGACAAGAGATTCAGTTCTTTATGCCCAAATTAGACTTTTGTTATGCCAAGCCTCCTGCCCACTCTACCAACTTGTTATTCTTTCACAAACCAAACGGAGTATTTCCAGTAAATGGGATCGCTTCTAACACAAACAATCTCTTGTTGTGCACTACATGTGTGACACGCTAGGTCCAATGTGCAGACCTTATTCTCCAGATTGTGTCCAGAGAACTGTAATATCAAAAGATCTGTATTGTCATTATGAAACATTGTTGTACCCCTGTTACCCCTTTAGTGAGAACCAGTTCAATTATTCTCCTTTTGCTCCAGACCTCAACTGGTGATGTCCTCACTCACATTCTTTACATTTGTTTTCAGTCACACAAGCTAAATGTGGAAAACGGCAAGATCCAAAATTACACTTTTTAATCTCAACAGATATAGTTGAGTTTGTTGGGTAACTTTTGAGCTTAAAGTCCTTTGGCAATATAAAAAAAACACATCTTTATTTTGTAACAGCACCCAGCAATGCCTTCATATCCTAAAATGTTCTTTGGTTTACTGTGTACTTTATCTCAGTATTGGACAAGGACTGGCAGATTAGCAAGAGAACCGGAAGTATAATTTACTGGAAGGGGAAAATGCTGTGTTTTACCATCTATTGCAGAAAACCCTTAAATGGTGCAGATATCTCTTTTTAACGAGATCATGTGAACACTAATTTCACCCTACAAATGGCTTTAAACAAAACTGGCTCAAACACCAAGGAGAAACAGAAACGAGACTACTGTCTCTAAATAAACCAGAATCTACGTCCTGAAATCAAAAGACCTGCATCACCAGATATTTTTCAGTTTCAGCTCCACAGCTATAAGTTTGATCTTTGCTGTGGTTCCCACCTACGAGACAGGAAATGGTACATTTCTCACCACACTCTTTCGGGCTAACTACGTCAAATGCAGCTGTGGTTTCTGTCAACCTACCACAAGTGGAGTTCAATTTACAATGAAATAGCTGAGTTGCCAATTGTTCTTCCCCTTCCACCTCTTCCAGATAATATGCTGTCATGTACGAGGGTAGTTGCTGTGAGACATAATGGATGACATCACTTATGCAAAGCTTTGTGATCAGTTTACAGGAGCTAAAGCTAACAGAGACAGACAGGCCCTGCAGAGTTCAGATCAATTTCATTTGTGTTGCATCTGTAAAGCTGATCTAATCAACATAGGGACTCCAGGGGATCTCATTCAAAGGGGTGGGTCGTACCAATCACAGCTTGAAGAATTAAACCTCATTGTGATTAGAATAACGGCCTGAGGGAGAAGGTGTGTTCCCCACTCGATCGTTTCTCTTCATACCAGGCCAAAACACCAACAATACCTGAGACAAGAAACTGACCTATTTCTGACGGGAAGCTAAGACTAAAACGGTCTCAGGTTGGCTTCCCAGGAAACTCCCAGTTACATTAGAAGTGTTATGTAACACAAGCAGGCCTGCTTCTCAGAAAAGCAAGGTTGTGGGGGCACAAGAGAGATAGGGTATATAAACAGTGTGTCTGCACACGTGTTCGATTATTTCACAGTTGTAGATTGGACAGAGTTTTAGTTTGATAAACCTGTTTGGTGAAACAAATACCTTATGACCCTTCATACTGAACCAAGAGCACAGTTAACATTCTACTTTCTAATTAAAACTCCTGATATCCCTACCTTGGAGGTAATAACATTAGTGATGGGATTTAAATGCCAAGACAACACAAGATGTCTTAATGGTTTGAACAGGTTTCCGTTGTTTTGAGTGTTGATTAATCCTTAAATTCGTTTTTATAATGAATTGCTTTGTCTAGTCTAGAAGATTGCAAAATGTTTTGGGTTGTTAACCCAAATCACAGGTTTTGGCCTTAGCGTGGAGATATTCATCAATTGTTTCCCCTTTAATCATCTGATGTCACCTTCAATTCAGCCCAGTTCATTGCTTTGGTCTAAAAGGATGTTTTGCTGAGGTCAAC
>CALSBZ010046654.1:1303814-1328337 GCA_943591055.1 Gobionotothen gibberifrons | reverse complement strand
TGAAGGTGTGTGTGTGTGTGTGTGTGTGTGTGTGTGTGTGTGTGTGTGTGTAGGCGGTGTGAGGATGGTACTAAGCTTGCAAGCATATGCGGTCACAAGATGGCTCCTATCTTGTGGAATTCATTCACAGGGAAAACATGCTCTTGCAGGTTATTTTGTTGATGTCTGGAGCTCTCTTGTGCACATTACGGTTTATTGCATTAATCCCGAAACACGAGCGTTTCCGAAGCTTCCCTAAAAAGTAACGAATCTCCCACTGCTTGCACAAAGTTAGTAAACTTTTACCGAGCAGGTTTCATGCGTGTCACAACAGCAGCAAGGCTACGAGGCTGCTATTTGTGCTTCGTTTTGGCTGTATTTCATATCCAGTGGCGAGTTTTGGACTAATATGCTGTTTTTAATCTGAATTGTTGGTTTTATTAGTGGAATATGTTTGTTTTTATTGACTGTAGCTAAGTGTAAACTAACCCACTAGTCCCGCCGCTTGTAGGCTGTTACTATGTAGCAGTCATCAACACTAGCATGTTTTAGTTTTAGCCTTACATGTAACCATTTTCTGAGTCTTTTATAAACGCATGCAAACAATAGATAAACAAGTAGTCATTGTGGAAGAAGACTCCGTGTTTCCATCTTTCATTTCCTGGCCCCAAACATGACAAGTGCACTTGGCTAGAGCTGGCTATGCTTGGATCCACAAGTCACTTTTATATGAAGCTTTTCCCCAGAACCAAGTGTGTATTTGAAGTTTTATAATTCTTGCCCAATCTGCTTGGCAACTGCTTGTAAGGCAGCAAATGTGTTGGGGTCTAGTCATGTGCCACAGATTTAAATGTTTTATTTACTGACCTTAAGCATGTTCTGGTTATTATTGATAAAGGGATCATAAACTATTCCTAAATGTTAGAAAGCCACTTTAAGTTATATCAGTATTTAATTGATATCATCCCTTTGAAGTGGTTGCTTTTATATCTGGAGGTATCTATAAAACTGTATTTTATGCACATCAAGTTAAATTGGATGATTGTGATTGACAGTTGAGCCAACAAGTTCAGTCCCTTGTGATTGATTGAATGGCGCTTCATTATGAAGGGTTCTTCTGATGTGAAGTTTGACATTGGAACATCACGAGATGAACACTGAGGTGTCACCGTATGAAGAATACTTGACCAAACCACAGCAGTTGAGTTATTGTTTTCATTGGTCGTGTGAACGTCAGTATCTGCTGAAGTGTGACCTCAGACATAAGAAACGATTGAGCTCCATGAGATCATTGGTCTGTGGTGGGAGGCCAGGTTACAATGCAGCCTGTGGTGAGCGAGACAGAGAGTTGAGGGGGGGGGGCTGTTTATATGCTGCAAATACACATTTGAGTTTAAGCAAGTTCACCATGTTGCGTCAAGTGCGTACTGGTGGGCTGCATCACAAGAAACCTCAACAGTGTTGTAGAAGTTCTGCATCACGCTACCGTGAGTTAGCTGGGTTCAGATGGCGACTAATTGCACTTTTGACTTTTTCTAATTATGATGAGCTTGTACTTTAAACATCTCACACCACCTTCCTTTTATCTCTCTGCAGCAATGTCTGTATCATTTTTGACTTTCTCTTAATATGTTGAGCTTGTATGTTAAAAACATCGCACCACCTTCCTTCTATCTCTCTGCAGCAATGTCTGTATCACCCACTCAGCAGCATCTTTTCAGAGCACATGTATGTATTTTTGTTTTCCTCTTACTTTGAAATAAAGACGATATGTGGGGATCAAAGGAGGGGACACTCAGCACAAAAAATGCCCCTGTTTATACACAGTGATGGCCATTTGGCGCCACTCTGTAACCACACAGAAATGTCGGACCTCAGCTTTACATCGCAAACCGCATCTATTTAGGTTTGCTTTCTTTGCTAACATAGCTTCTGACCACTTAGAGGTAGCTTATATTTTGTCAGGCTATAATGAGGGGCAGTTTGTCCAGCACGACGCACTCTCCTGAATTTCTTACAACATATATTCTACCAAAGATTTATGGAAGTTGAAGCTGACAATGAATAACAACCATACAACCTGAAGAGTATAATTTTCAACTGGTATCAAATTCCCTACTTGCATATTCTCAACTTGTGAAATAACATTGCAGGAACCTGTTGGGAAATTGCTGTGGTGTTGTAAAGGATATAGTTTTACACTGGAATTAGGTTGAACATAAACATTCAGTTTCCTGTGCATCCAGTTGTCCGCACTGACCTCTGCAGCCATTGCACTTGTCGACTTTTCTTCCCACTTACAAGGCCTTTGCCATCTCGTGTTCATTTGAACAGAGTGCTTGAGGTTTATGGTGCCTTCTAGTCCTCTCTTCTGCTGTTTGAACAGAGCCCTGAGGGGTTTGCGTTACCTTGTGTGTACAGCAGTGGCCAGACCTCAGCAGGTATCGGTTCAAATACAGGGGAAAGAGGGGGCTTGGCAAGTTTCCTCAGCAAGGACCAAACCACGATCACCGCTCATACACTCAAACTTGCCTTTGCTAATTCCCTAAAGCTAACACTCAGCTCTGCCCGAATACTGCAAAAAGTGGCAAACGCTGCCGGGGGGGCAAAAATAATAAATTAAGTTTATTTTGCTTCTCCCTCTGCTCTAAGGGGGGAAGCATGATGACACAGATCTGGCCACAGTGCCAAACCCCAGGCTTCCCAAACCAGCTCCCTGATTGTTCCAGTTCAACTCGCTAATAGCAAAGTAATCAATGTGTCCCTAAATCACTCTGTGAAGACATGAGACTATGTGTGTGTTTGTTTGTGTGTGTATCAACAGGCATTTCCCTAAGACAACTTTAGAGTGTATTTACATCCTTGGCTCTTAACTCTGATTCTTGGCACTTGGCAGGTTGTCCATCCTGACATGTTGACAATTGTATTCACGTCTTGTCCCTGACTTAAAGACTTCCTGGTTAGACTACCAGAATACAAATAGTTAAATTACATTATAAACAGCACCATTTTGGGCCATAATAAATAGTTTTTTGGTAGAGGAACAAAGATAAGGAGGACTTGGACATACTTTACATAACATCACAGTTATGGATATCTTGCTAAACCTTTCTGCATAGTAACAGCAGTTTTGACCTAAGCCTGTTAAATGAGGCAAATAATGGCATGACCAACTTGTCCCCTCATAGTCAAAATCAATGTGTAATTGCAGTTTTTGTATACTGTGAACATCCATTAAAAAGAGCTGTATGCTTCTTTCCACTTACAAGTAGACAAGTATACCTTTCCGTTTTCAAAGATGATTTTTATAATTTTGTTTCCCGACTATTTTGAAGAAAGTGTGTTCTACAAAGATCAGCGAGGTAAAATAACAGTTGTTTGAATGGAGTCTGGTCACCTAATGGAGTATATTAAGTCTATGTTTTGCAATTTACAAGTTATAATCATACACCCGATGTCAAGTGATTTAATTTTTTTGTTTACACTTGCATATGTGCCACAGTGACGCGTCCTAAAACCCGGAAGTAAGTTAGCATTTTACCACTTCCGGTTCCGACAAAAACCAATGCAATTTCTCCATAGGATTTTTGAAAATAGCTCGAAATAAGGTCTGTGGTTGACACAAATTGAAGAGACAGATCACGTTTTGTTCAGCCGGATAATATCCACATGTCTACCCTACTTTTATAATTTTCGAATCATAAATCTAATCGATATAGATTTATGATCGATAGATTAATGGCGATTTTAACCTTTTCCACTGAGTACAAAAGCCAGATATTAGTACTGTTTTTGTTGTTGTCCCCTGGTAAAGGGGTTTTCATTGAGTCACCCAGGTGTGAAGATGGCCACCTCGAATAGCAGATGATACTGAAAGCACTATTCTACTAGATGTAATCTGATTTCTTGAATGGACTCTACAATGCACAACCCCTCATTCTGACGGCTGGTCACCATGTTTTGCCACATTCTCATCATCTCCACATGTTGACAGCGCACGCACACAGCAATCCTGATTAATACACATCTGATGCGACGGGAACAACATCTGCTTCTCATCATTTTCTATTGTCTCCCGGACGCCAAAATTGTCTTTCCTGTAGCAAGATGAACTGTGATGCACTGCATGAGTGCACATCTGCCTCTGATTTCCAACGGGCCCGTGCTGTCAGCATGTGAGTGAGGAGCAGGGACGTGGCAGGGGCATCGAGAGGACCAGATGGAACTCATATTGTCGTCGGCCAGAACCAGAGGGAATAATGTGGCTTTTGCCTACTTCCTCCCAGAAGGGACATCCCCTGAATCCAGTGACAGGAAGAAGAGGATATAGTTTCCCAACACCCATGAGCTGTTTCACCTTTGAACTTCATCTCCATGCACATGAGGTCCCAGTAACTATAGCTGGTAGACTTCGTGATGTGGTTCTGTGGAAGTGGCTGTTTTTTTTTTCTAACTGGATGTGCAGGGGGGAAAGTCGTGGTTTTGAGCTAAGACAACGATGAGCTTAAATACTGGAGCTCCTACCTTGGAGCTGGCAAGAGTTGTGTCGCGCTGCATTTAGACTATAATGAGAGCTTTAGTGGTTTAAGGCATCCAGTACGCTTTTTTCACCACAGGCTGGAAACCCCAAGAGGCCATAATGGGCCGGGCCCAGACGGGAGGTGCCAGGGACCGGGCCACTCCCAGCGCCAAAGCAACAGTAGCAGTACACAAATGCTGGTTTAAAAGGTTAAAAGTGCTGCTCCCTACTTTTTTCCATTTATTGGCTTGGCGGTCGCAGCTGGATTTTAAGTGCTATCGTCTCTTAACCGCCACCCTTTTTCACTTTCATGTCCCAGCCAAAGTAATTTGAGGCTGCCTTTCTCCCCTTTTCGGAATAGAACAGACTAAACTGTTTTTCTCTTTCTCTTGCTTGACACCCCCCCCACACACACACACTTACCCACCAATACCACCACCAGTCTGCTCTTTTTTTTGGTGTAGCCAAAATGTTTCATTCATCCTATAATGCGTGTAGGCCTGTCACGATAATTAATTTTGTTGGACGATACATTTTTCTGGAAATTATTGCGATAAACGATAATAGTCGGCACTGTTGTAAGACCATTTTAGACCACTGACACCATGATAATATATAATAATAATTCAAGTACATCCTTTCAAACATAACTTTTTATTGAACATTCAACATTGCAAATGAAATGTGAAATAATATTCAAATATATAAATTATATATAATTTGAATTTTTATTTAATTATATTTTTTATTTCAATTCTATGCATTTCAGTTCTTCAATAACATTACTTAATTAACACTTCACTTTCCTGACACAGTTCCACTAACATACATTCACTGTCGATTGTTATTTTTTAATATTCTTTGTGGAATTTGGCCATGTAAAATGTCCTCTTGGGTTGCCATACTACAGCCAATGCGTGACGTCATTAGTAAGCGTAACGGACCCCGTGCTGATCTGGTAGGCCGTGCAGATATGGTACTGACACCGGCTGTGTGTCAGCCCCGCCCCTCACAGCAGCCACAGCGCGCCTGGCTAAAAAGCTGGTCACATCCTTATGTAAACGGCAATTTATCGAGCTCAGAAAGGTTATCGAGTCCATTTTGATTTATCGTACGATAAGTCAATTTATCGATTATCGCGACAGGCCTATGCATGTGTATGACTTCAAGTGAGAATTACACCTAGTTCTTCTCAACCAGCATGTACTAATTAAATATAAGAACTTCAGTTGTATCTGGTTGTCCTGGTGGCTCAGGGTTTTTTGCTGTAGACCATGAAACACAATGCTTGGTACCCTGAACCCCTCCCCCTCATTTGCTGTAATCTTACAAATAACGGCATGTCAACAAATATTTTAAGTAATCAATACATTTTAAGTCAGTTATTAAGCCAAAAAAAGTAAAAAAAAGAATGACAATTGCCTATATTCCCATAACGATTAAGGTATACCATCTTCAAATTGCATGATTTGTCCAAACAATCAGCTCAGCTCCACCTGGAACAAGTGCAAGTTGGTACTGGTGGCCCCAGTAGCTATGTTAGTTTCCACTGGGCTGAGTGGCTGAGCCGATCTTTGATGTTCCACTCAAAGAAAGATTAGCAGTCAGCGCTGGTGCTCGCTGCTGCTTTCTCTCCATTATCCAAGCCTCTCCCAGGGGAACCCTATTCCCCCATGACGCTCTCCTCCTGATCTGCTATTGATTATGTGTCCGAGCTCATTTGAATGAACGTCATGTGTTTGTCTTCTGCTTTATGCTTCAATGATGAGGAAATATTCATTCATCTTCGCCCCAAGGCTGTAATTTTTCTCTGATGAGTGCTGGGAAATGTACCACAAGATAATGTCACGCTTTGACAGGTGATACGTTTTTTTCCGTTACTCAGCCTGTCTTCACTGGAGTTATTTTTGAAACACATTTGTAACGAGTCAAAGATGAAAAAGAGCCTGGAGTGTTGTTTTTTTCTTTCTTTCTGACTAGCCCCTGCGTTTGATGAAACAGAGCTGAAAGACCCACTCCATTCCCTCAGCCCATATTTTTATCCACTGACACAGAGGGTCCGCAAAACAAAAGGATAAGGGGTCGAGGGTTATGAAATGACAATGCTCACAGTGGTTCATCCAGGCAGAGGCATGCTTTGTTGTCGGCCAGGAATGTGCTGACTAAACGTGGAAGGCCACAACGCCAGCCTCTCCTTTTGTTGTATGTTTTTGCCAATAGACTAGGAAGGTAGCTGCACTGGGAGTCCATCTCATTCGGAGCACTACACTCCATCTGCCTCTTTCTCCTCCTACCTCTTAATATACTTAGATCCGTGTGCCCTCAGTCCTCTCACTACTCACATTTGTTTTTCTGAAAAGAAAGGTCTTATCAAAAGATCCATCCCACTCGCTCAAGTTCAAGAAGACCGGGTTCAAAGTTCTTTCTTTTGTGTACATCCTTACATAAGTATCAGCCTCATATGCCTACAAAGCATAATGTTGCTTTTAATGAAGGAAGATTGTGCCCTCTTGTCGTTTAGATTTATACTCATAGGTTTAAGCCTGTGTTTCAGTTTATATCGTTCGAGGTAGCCGTTACTGATGTTGTGCACACTGTCACCATCGGGCCTTATGCATCATATTAATATTGTGAGGGTTCACCTGACAGGCCCTCTGTCAGAAATCCTGCCATTTTTCGTTTCCCTTAATGGATTCCAACACAACCGTGGCAAAGGTAATTTACAGGGGTGCCAGATGGGGACAAATCAGTTTCAGGTGGAAGCTCTGACCCCATCATGTTCATCTCTGCCTTTAACACTACATCTAACAATGGCTTCTAGAGGCTGTGTGTGTGTCTGTGTGCAGGTAGTTGTTAAAGTAATAAGGAAGCTGCTGCTGTAACACAATGGGGCCAGAGGAATGATGGATTGGGCTTGCTTGGTCGGTCGAGAACATACTGGGTTATCTCTGCATCGTTTTCTCATAAGACTGCTGCATGTCCTCTAGCTCCGGTGAAGATATATCACTGCAGCTTCCCAACTCCTCCTTTTCCTGTTGCCTATAGATGTGCCCTAGATTTTTTAAATGAAAAATGTGCTTTCTTTTTATGTCATCTCTGTGTCATGGGTATGCTGAAGATATTTGGCGCACAGGGTTTTCTCTTTTTCTCTGTGCTGTCTTTCTTTATTTGCCTAAAGACTGCTCTCTGAAATAACTATATTTATTTTTCTAAATCACAGTTTCTGTAAGACTCTGCCAAGGCATTCTGATTCAATCTTTCAAAGCCTTCCAGAAATCCCTTGAGGTCAGGTGTGACTTTTCCTTTCATGAATCTACAAATATAGTGCCTTCACTAACATACCCTGCCAATAAAAGCTCTGTAGTACAGCCTTGGGCTTTGATAAAGCCTCCACAATTCCTCCTGTCCTTCCCCTCGACCCCCGCCGGTTGCTCAGGCCATGTTGCATCCCTCTCCAGCCCCTGGACCCTGATCAGGGAGGGGCCTGCAGGGCTGGGTGAATAGCTGCCGGGAGTCGTGCTGCGGGTGTAAACCACATGAATGTGCCGCCTGAGCAGATAGGATCAGGCGAGGCGGGGAGGCCTGGGAGGCCGCGACGCTTGGTGCAACTCCACGCGCTAACATCAAAGGCAGTGCCGAAGGGAGGGGGTGGTGGAGGGGAGGAGGGAAGAAGAGAGAGAGAGAGAGCAAGGGCTGGGCCAAACTCTTCAAAGGACTCTCTGAGTAATGCCGGCCCCGATATGTGGGGCGCTGAAAAACTGAATGATGATGTAATTGCAGGCCTTCGAGCTAAATCCACTCCCATGCAAATAAAGGTGGAGGTGTTCCCTTGCACAAGCACGGTGAGAAGAATACTTTGAGAGTTATGTTGAAGCCAGAGAGTTTAGAACACCTCACAGGCAAAGGCTAACCTCATGGCACTATGCTAATGTAAGGGTACTGCTGAAAGGAGATGTATTTACATTTTTGATGGAGGACTTGGAACGGCAAATGGTTTTTATCTGATTTCAGCAGATAGGTTAATCCACTGGGCGTTCCTTAAGTACACAACAGGTGGAACAGAGTTGACGTTGTTCTTTGTAAAGTTTATACACTGCCTGTGTGCGTATTTGTGTGTGTTTGTGTGAGGCAAAGAGTGTACACTTCTTGTAATGCGTGTTAAACCAAGCATGACTACAGATACTTTCAAAATGCCCCCATGATCATCAGGCAGATAACTCATTGACAGCTCCCATGACAGTTGAGAGACACACACGGCAGGAGAATATCTCCCTCGCTGAGATCGCAGAGCAATAATTCACTGTTGTTGATTTGGTTTGTCAAAGGTTATTTGCATGCCTCTGATTGAAGTCCTTTTTTTTCCTGGCCCTTGTTTTGTGATTGTAAGCCCCTTTTTGATGTTAAATTAGCAGTGAACAGCTGCACTTTTATTTATTTGGAGTTCAATCGGAGGTCAGCCTTTTAACTTGTGCATCCTGGGTCAGACTCGGAAGTCAGGGTTGCAGCACAAAGCCTTTGTTGCTGGTTGTAAAGAGGAGACCTCCTTGTTTCTAGCATGTGGAGTATAGCAATTCTTGACTATCATAGGACCGTCCAGCTAATCGCTGTACTGGAATGGACTGAGACAAAACACAATTCTTACCAGAGCTCCAATGTAGTGCTGTGAATACCAATTATTTTCCTTAGCAGTTCATCTTTTGATTATTTTTCTATTAAAAGTTAATTCTGGAAAATGCCCAACTAAACACTTTATAGTTTGTTCTGTCTGACCAACTGTCTAAACCCAAAGATATTCAATTCATAGTGATGTTCCACAGAGGAAAGTAGCTTACATGTGTCATGATTTAAAGCGGTTATAAATCAATTTTTTATAATTTAACTCTTAAAACCAACTAATGGATTAATTATCTAATGGTTTAAGCACCATTACCATGACTCTACAAGCAAAGCTCTACATTCTGTGCTGATGACAATTGATTTGAATTGCTTTAATTTATAATAACTTTGGCTGATCGATTTAAAATCAGTTTGTAAAGCCCATTTGCAGCTCTGACTTTTATTCCACTTTTAAGTGCTACCACTATGTTGGCTTTCAAACCGCCCAATTACACTGTTCCTACAAGATGGACATGGCAGCCAAATAACAACAACCCCAATTATATTTTGTATCAGTGAAAGTATAAGAGTATCTCAACTGGATTTCTTCTGCACTAAAAAGCGCATTCGGCTGTTGAATACAAGGTTTAGACTCTTTTTCAATTTCAACGGTGTCGTTGGCTTGTGGCTCCGGCTGTCAATTTTGCAGCACCCTTCCCCCAAATCTGGGCATACGTAGTGCTGGTGCCAGCTCAAGGTGTACTGTACTCAAGAGCAATGTGTCTCCGACCCAACCGACCGGCTTTAAGCGAGCACCCCGTCATGTTAACCATGCTTTGTGAATGTAAATTGCCATGTCATCACCATTAAGATGTAAAGCCTACAACCTGTGGGAAACACTGCTTACAGAAATAAAACCAATGGGAAGCACTCACCTGCTAGAGTATTAAATAAAGTCATGACAAAAAAAGATATGTGAAGTCTACTGATGGATAACTCATATCATTGAATTTCAGGTGGCAGCCGCAGAAAGAGCCAAAGCCTTTACCTTTATACAGTATAGCATTTACAGTGGATCACTTACATGTTCATCTAGATAACATCTTGAAACGCCGTGGTCAGTTAAGTTAATGCATATGACATTTTCTGTCATGCAAACTGTATACACACTCCTGTAGTCCTCCTACCCCACCCATCCCCACCTTCCAAAGCCCCCTGGCTCAATATGAACCTGAGTATATATGAAAAGGTCAGGACAATTACTCCTTGGCAGCTGTGCCCATTGCAGTCCCGTTGCAATCCATCTGTTCACCACTCATCGCCCCGCATGTTGATGTCAGGTACAAAATGTCATGTGCCTTTTTTTCCAATCATACATTTTTTCAAACTCAGATTAAGGATCACTGATGTGAGGGTAAATGGGAAGGAATGATCACATTGTGCAGTGACATGAAGAACCTTGTTATTCATGTCACTGTGCCTTCTCAATCTCACCCATTATTCTATATTTATCCAGATTCATCCGCCTGTTGAACGTAAAAGCGACATTTTCTTCTTTTAAAAGGCACCATGGAGATCTCCACTGTTCTTCGCTTGGCAGTGTATGGACAGTTTGTACAAACGCACTAGCTCCCTAATGATAACGTATCCATGGACATGTCAAGAATCTAGTTTCTCAGAATGTTGTTTTGAGGGAGAGGAAAGATAGAGTGGGAGAAGATGGGAATGACAAAAAAAGACGGCCTGTACAGCCCTTTGCTATTCTGTCTGCATCCCACAGGCATGTCACAAAGTCAAATTGTCACCCCTGGGGTGACATGCATCCCGCAGGCATTTCGAAGTAAACATATCCCAGGGATGTGGCTCGGAGATTTGGATAGTGGCCTCGCCAATTGTACTCTGTCGTATAACGAATGCGAAGGACTAGTAATTTGTATAGTAGATGTATTTACGCAACATTTAAAGCTCATATTTATTTTGGTCCAAGCATCTTTAGAAAAAGTTTTTTTTAGAAAGGTTTGTTATTTGCTTTCTTGCTGTGGGTTAAATAAGAAGATTGATGCCACTGTCATCTATCAATACATATGAAGCTGCAGCCAGGAGATGACTACTGGAAAACCCAGTCTGATTTGTGGCCAGGCATGCACACAGCAAAGGAACCATACAGTAGCTGAGCAAATGAAAAACTATAAAACAACATTCATTCATTGCAGGAATGGACTTTACAGTACCACCCAAACATGAAGGTTGTAGGTTTAAGCTTCAGTAACATGCTTTGTAGTGAAGTGGCATACTGCAGTGATGTAGCAACAACAAGACACCATGAGCTTAACTTTTCTTTTAAATCTCAGTCCACTGTACTATTAAAAACCCATCTGAGGAAACAGAAAAAGCTTTACTTCCTAACCGATGAGTCAGTCCATTTGCTCTAATGGCTTCCAGTAAAAATCTGCAATGGATCTGCTCAGAAAGACTTTTATGGGAATTTCACAGTAATGGCTTCACACTCTGAGGTTTTCTATAGCACTTATACCCAACGCTAACAAAACCTCTGCGTCAATTGTACAGCTCTCCTGTTCAGACCATTTCTATATTTTCCTGAATGTGATCTTACACCAGACCATCGTCGTGCCCAACTTCAAGCCATTTCCTTTTGGCAAACCACATGTAGCATATTTGGGTCAGCTTTGCTGCAGCATTGCCTCGAGCTAAGCTCATGGACAGAGGATTTGGTAAGCTACTGATGCATACATTCGTCATAATTATTGTTTTGCAAAAGCCGGAGTTGAAAGCACCCCGGCAACGGGAAAGCTTCAGAATTCAAATTAGAGTGTGGGATTTAGCTTTAAAGTTGTGGCTGTTTTTTCTGTTTTTGATTATTGCATCCTAGAAAACTTCAGAGTTTTGCACTCTACCCCCTACTGGTTTATCTTGGTTGCTCATGCATTCAGAGCTTGATTTGGCATGGTGCGTTCTTTCTCTCACGAGCTGAGGAGAGGCGGCATGGGAGAAAGGTGAGGAAAACCCCCGAGTATACAATGCTTGAAAACAAGAAAACAAACAAAGCCTCTCAGTACAGCTTAAGGCAATTTTACTTATAATTGCATCATAATGAAGCACAAAACAGTCAATACAAGTACAGTTCTTTGTCTTATTATTCCTTCCCTCCCTTTCATAAGTTCTTTCTGTCTTGTTTTTTTGGTCTCTTTCTCTCCCTGTCTTTTCTTACTCTGTTAAGCACGGGAGGGGGAAGGGGTATAAAGGTGAGACCACACATGCTGTGTCAATGTTTGCTAGAATAATTAGAGACAATGTGGGCCAATAACGGGAGGAGTGCAGTAACCTGAACTTACTTTGTTCTGCCCCGGCAGCAACACAAAAGCCATTCAAGGATGCACAGATCCGCGGGCTTGGAGAAGGAGCAACTGCACTTTTAGCCGGCGCAGTGTGCGACTCTGCAGGAAAATGGAATGGGTTTCTATGGAACCTGAACCGGCCGCTCTCACTTCGTTTTGTGTCAACTCAAAGTGATGCTGATGTCACTCTAAAGTCCTTTTAAGTACTGCCTGTACATCCCAGCCAGAACCAAACACCCCTACCCCTTGTCACCCTCCCCAGTCGACCGACACATGGCCCTGGCTTAGAGGGCCCTCTTTAACCAGAGGATATCCGGCCACTCGGTATGCAAAGGGCCTGTGGATTCCTGACGCGAGTGCTAGAGCTGGACTCAGAGGTGACTTTAAGCGTAGCCAGACAACTGTTGGATTAGCAGGACACTTTAGGTTGACTCCGAGCCAATAGGAGGAAGCCTGGCCAAGAGCAGGGCGTACTTGGTTAAATGCAGGCTAATAGATTCTTTTGGCCTATAAATATTAGTTTACATTTTAAGAATGCCAATGCTGCTTGCATCCACCGCTGCTAACAATAAGCCCAGCGGAGTAGAAAGCGAGCATGTTTTTTTCAAAAGGGAGACGTTCACCACAAAACAATTTTTACAATTTGTTTTGATTTACCAAAGGGTACCCAAACAATGCATGTGATGTGTTGCCTTAAAACCACATGTGTTTCCCTGGCTGTGGCCAACCGACACGCTGCTGTGCTCACACCCCTGGGTGTGGACCAACTGGTTTGTCCCCTCCAGTGTCCATCTTGAAAGTGGATACCGCTATGGGATGCATACATCCCCTGGAGGTCGCTGGTGTCATTGTGGCACCTGTCCCCTCCACTCTCCGCCCGTGTCAACAGCTCCGATTTATTTACATTCACTCTGTTTCCAGAGAAGTGCAGACGATTGGTTTGTTTATCAGCTGATGGAGTTTGTGATCGGTGCTGGTAGTCTAAGCCGCATGATAACAGCAAATAATCTTCTCCTCATAGAAAGAAACCCACCACAAAATACTACCTTTTTCAATGTGCATATCATAGGAGTATTTCTAAACCCAGCCACGACTAACAAGTCTTTCAATCCCCCTTAAAGCTTTGCACAGAACATACTGCAGTAGAGCTTGCGAAAGACAACAACAATGTTCTTGTCTGGACACAGTATGTATTTATGCTACGTCTCATGTCGTATTTAAGGGTACATGTTTTGATTGCAGTACGTTTTTGTTTGTTTTTTTGACAAACCACAAGCATCCCAAATGTCACAAGTAGTTGGTTAGGTTCAGAAATATACTATATTGTATAACCTTCAACTCTTCATATCAATCATATTTTAATGTTGTTGGACAGAGCCTTCTCTGCTCTCCCTTTTAGCCTTGCGAAACACAGCTGCTTTTTTTATTCTCTTCTAGCAAATGTTCTCCCTTTTTAATCATTTTCAGATTTTCTCTCTGCCTCCTCCACTCTTACTATCTCTCTCGTTTTTGTCCCTTTCCAACGGGCTGATGTTCTGTCCTGTCCTCCTGGCGGCAATGTGTTCCTCATCACAGCTTATGTTTCCTCTTATCTACAGTTCTTTTATCAGTGGCCGCCACACATGCCCGGGAAAAAGGGGGTGGAGGGGGAGGGGGAGCGGTGAGGCAGCTGATATTATCAGCAGGTGGAGATTTCACCACTGAGTTCAGGGGCCCAGTGTGGCCAGAGGAGGGCCCGACCGGAAGGGTCTGACATGGAAATGTGCGATGCACACCGAACAATGTGAGCCTCACTGTCATTCAAACGCATGCCTTTCCAGTTAATTTATTACATCCTGACAAAAGTGCAAGAAATTCATTCATTTTCGCTATATTTGGATTTGATGCTGATGAAGTTCAAGCTTTGCGAACTGGTGGCTCTTTTTCATCACCTGTGCACCAATTCTCAGGCTACTCTCTGTTCCTGGTGACTAACTTGGTATATTGTGGTTTACATTTGTTTTTAATGGTGCAAAATGAGTTCCAGTATGTGTTGATGGCTGTTTCAAACACTGTATGTCGTTTTACTATATATGTATCCCACCCAACCAAGAGCTAGTTGAAATGTGCAAAACACGGACATGATTTTGCTGTGAACGTACCCCAGTTTTGCATCTGGTTATAAACTGTTACTGCTGCAGGACATACGTGCACCTAATAACATCCTATACTTGACACCAGCGATGCTCCGATCGATCGGCCGCCGCCGTGTGTGAAGCAGAACTCCTGCAGCTCCGCCCGCTGTGACGGACCGGTGAGCGGAGCAAAACACACTCTAAGAGTTAGACCTAACACACTTAGCTATTTGATCTACCTCTGGAACAAGCTAAACTAGTTATACATATGTTTATTCTTCACTGTCGGGTCACTCATTACTGGATCAGTGAGCTGCATGAGACGGATAGGGACCAGCTGTCAGGAGGGAGAGAGAGAGAGGAAAAGAGAGCACTTCCGCTCATTTCTCCCGTGTTATTATCCAAAGTGAATGTAAACTTGAATAATGTAGGCTACTTCATTTGAAGCCTTTGTTGTTTGTGGAAGCACCAGTGAATGAGCCCCATTAACTGAGTTTTAAACATCACTTTAAATGGAAGATCCCCATAGCCCCCACCCACTCGATCAGATCGGCATCGGCCGATACTGATTCCGGCGATCGGCCTCAAAATTGGCGATCGGAGCATCCCTACTTGACACCAAGGGAAAAGACCATTTTAAAAATTCACTGTCGTTTAAAATCACTTATTGGCAACAAATCCCAATCTGTGCTGCCTTACACAGAGGATGTGCAGCACGTGAGAAACACCAAAATCGATCAATCCTGAGTGAGGAGGAGACGAATATCAGGGATGGTGGGGAGAGAACGGCGGGTAAAGGAAAGCATGGGCTCAGAAAAGCCTAAAATGATATCTCTGGTTGATATCTGGATGCTTGGGATGCCTTGGATGGCTGCTGTTCACTTTTGGCTTTGTCTTTGCAGGGATGAATAGAGGCCTCTGTGGTAGTGATGACAGACCTCTCCGGGCTGGGTCCTGGCTGGCTGACTAGGTGCTGGAGGTCTGGAGACTTTAGCTCTCTCATAGGGGCAGAAGCCCCACAGGGGATGCTGGTCGTCCTGGTTCTCCCTACAAAAGGCACTCTGTTTTCTGCCTATGACCAGTTCTTGTTGTCCTGACATGCACGGTACACCTATACACACATGTTTAGCGGGGTAAAGGGCCTGAGGGGCAAGCTATATCTCCTACCTGTGTTTGCACATGAAGGGTTGACTTTTCTGAATTGCATCAATGCTAACTTTTCATAGCAATATTATCCAAGCATTTTTCCGATGCTGGTTTTCCATGAGCTTTGTTATGCCTTTATTCATATTAGATAAGAGTTGAGTATGTCATTTTGACTTGACACATTTCTGAGTTTTATTTCACTTCTAAAAGATTGTTGACATTGACAAATTAAAAGATTATAAGCAGTGACTGATTCCAGACTGGAGGCGACTGTTAATAGATTTGTAGTTAAGATGTTGTGTGCACATGCCTTTGAGTGCCATGCACACCTAGTGAAGTACAGGAAGGCTTTTCGGAAGAACAGACGCCACCAGGGCTGTCGCAGGAGGTGTCATCATTCTTCAAACTGTTTTTATACAGCAGCCGGCCAAGAAAAAACGTGAGGTAAACGCACTGCTCACCGGACTGTGTGACTCTCCATCTAACATGCTAGCAGCACGCCCTTGGGATTGGGCTGAGTGCCATTTGCTGTGATGTTATTTTTTTATTATTACCGGACAAGGAGAAGATGGGATTTCCACACGCGATGCATGTACAGCGGTAGCTCTCCCAGACCCTTCACATGCCCTCCAAGTTTATCCCAGTCGCCACTCTTGAAGATTCACAGAGCCTCTTTGATCCGAATGCTGTCCTCCCAGCTGGGGGGCCAGGGGATGCAAGCAGCCCTTTTGGTCTCCCATTTCAGGTCATACATTCTTTCCTTAAGAACCCAGAGGTCCCGACCCTTAGTTGCAATGGAATTTCATATGCAAAAATAGGCCAGACTTGCCAGGCCATTTGAATATGCATTTGTCCGCTTTTAACTTTCTTGGATCCTCAGAATTAGATATTCATCCTTAAGGTGTCATGATGAGGCGCATGTTAACTTTGAGCCAGAGACAGACCTTTCTTGAACCTTCCTCTTCCTCTTCCTCTTCCTCTGTCCTCTTTTATATTTTCATCACGCTCGTTATACTTGTCGAAAGGGTCTGTATTTCCTGTCAAAGAGACTTGATTTAGCCCAACAAATGCCTCAATGTTCAATACAAACAGGCAGGTGGAGGCCGCTCTTAAATGGGTTTTAAATATAAATGGCATAATCACCCTGCAGTTTAAATCTGTTCGAAGCCACACTTTTTTATTATGAGACTCTCAATCCTTCAGCACTACATTTCACAGCTCATATTTGTCATTTATTTCCCAAATCTGCACATTCCTATGCGCCCTACATTGAGCTTCCAGAAAAAGCTTTAATTGGTATTTTGTGACATACTGTCTAAATTACGGTAACTTTGCATTGTTTTTCTAGCTTGGTTTTCTTTCCCAGAGGAAGTATTTGCCATTGCTGTCGCTTTTTTCAAAAAAGTGCTTGCAACCTGCAATCCTCTTAGATGTGGAGCCAAATGCCCCAGAGGTTACAGCCAGCTAAGTGGTTCCTTGTTTCTAATAAAAAACAAATCAAATAACATGGATCCCTAGAGGTTTATGACATTAGAGTCATGAACTCTAAATCTCTATTAAATATCCCCGTGCAAAGACATGGATGACGAAGGAACTTGGTGTATGATTGTATAATTTATAAGCCTCAAAGTAGGAGAGGAGGTAAAGGGGCAAAAGAGCTTTGACCGCTCAGCGATGGAACAGCCCTCTCGACTGTGAAATGACCTGATCTTTAGAAGTTGGCCATTACCTCTTCAAAGCGTCCCCAGTAACGCTGATGGCAGGAAGTGCTTGTGTGTAAAGCAGGTTTGATGTTTAACTCTTGAGCGAAGGTTGTCCCCACGGTCCCAACCCTCAGCCCTCAACCCAACAACTCTCCTTCGCTTTCTCTCTCCGGCCCTGTCAGCTTCTACCTCTGGAAGCGCGACCAGTGAGAAAGGGGGGGGGGGGGAACAATACTGCGTTTGTGCACCACTCTGCACTCGGCCTGCTGCTAAACAAATGTTCGGTGGAATTCTGGTGGCTGGCATTGCCCCTGGGCCCAGGCTGCTCCCACAGTGACTTCATGAACACTCTCTGGGGCGATCAAAAGAACAAGTCACCCTTTTATAGGGAGCTTTATGGTAATGGCATTATTTCCACACCAATTAAAGTTGACTTTTCTCTCCCCTTGAACCTCATGTAGACTATTTGTTTTGCTCTTGCAGCAGAAACGGAAATGTTCTGTTGCCCAGGGCACAACCGTACGTTTTTGGGAATTTTAGCCGAGTGACGAAGGCATGACAAATTCAGTTTATGCCACTTTCTCTGCATTTACTTGCCACTGATGTTGTGGTAATATTTACAGAGTTGTGGTGGTTGGGGAATGTTATTTTACATGTTTTTTTTTATTCAATTCTTAGTGGCAACTCCTGAACTCAAAACCACTTAAAGGAGGGGTAGGTACGTTTGAGAAACCGGCTCGAGATACACTTTTTGTTATATTCCATGGAATGCTCTTAATGTCCTGATAGCAATGCATATTCTAAGTGCTTTGAAAAAAAATCCATAAAAAAATGTCATCTGTGGAAGCCGTAATACTGTAAAAACTACGACCAATTATTTTAGCCGGGCCGGCTAAAATAACTGGTTGGCCGACCTGTATGTCAGCCTTCAATCTCGTGCACACACACACACACACACACACACACTCGTGCAGTGCGCGTGGCGTCATTGGGCGTGTTTCCCGTCAGCTGTTGCTCAGTCCCGAGCAGCAGCAGCCGCTGCAGGAGGACACGTTCACCATGGCAGAGTTTGCATAAACATCGTCTACCGGTCGCAAAAGAAAAACTGTAATGGAGCAAATTATGAAGAAAAAGAAAGTGGAAACTAGGCGAAGTCAAACCAGAGTCAATATCGGAGTTGCTTTTCAACTATGGCGACTATTTACGGAGCACACCGAGCTGATATGTAACGTTATCGGCGCAGCCTGCTCTCGTCAGCTAGACGTAACATTTGTAATACATTTTCACAAAACAAACATGCTTCAAAAATATAAGCACTGACAATAACTGTGTTATACATTTGTTTTACATTCATTATCATGATCTTGTGCGCGTTCATGTGTGTTGGAGGAGGTGCTCTGTAGGAAGTCTGAAGGAAGGGGCGGATTCTTTTCGGCTGTGTACTTTGGAATTTTTGTGCACTCGAGCCGGTTTCTCAAACTTACCTACTGCTCCTTTAAGTGGGAGAATCTTAAGAGTATCCCCTCCCACAGTGGAATGTATGAAATCCACAGACCCTGTCCTCAGGCGGTGGTGTGGCTTGATGGAGTTTGAGATGAGGGGGATTGAATGGCCCGGGTGACATGGATCCACACCCAGACCCTCGGACCATGTGGCCCTGAGGTGACTAGTAAAAGGATACACACATGCAGGATAACTCTGGGAATTATGTTCCCCTTTTTTCAGATAAAGAGGAGTTCACAGTTTAAAAGGGTCACACTTACTACAGAACTACACATGTCCCTCAAGAAGAACTGTGTCTATTTCTCTGGAGAATCCACATATCAAGCTGTGCACTGCTCGTATAGGTGACTACTTGTTATTCTATTATATCAAATCTGGATCCAGTATTGAATGTGCCAAATATTCTCAAATCCCTTTTTAAAATGCATTCAAACATTGACCTTAAAAACAACGTAATCTCAAGGTGCTTCACAAAGCTATAAGGAGAAAATAATAAATACAAAAATAAAAATATATAAAGGAGCATATTGAATCAAATATGGTAATATAAAAAATACATCTAAAAGGTTAAGAGCATAAATGGTTTAAAATTAAAATAATAAAATAAAATAAAGGACAGTCAGTAAAATGCAGTGTGGAACAGGTGGGTCTTGAGGCATTTCCTAAAAACTGAGTGATGCCGAGGTCTGTATGTTCTCTGGAAGCTGATTCCACAGACGTGGACCCAGGGAGGAGAAAGCACGGTCTCCCATGGTGACCAGTGTTGTCCGTGGAACAGCCAGGAGATTGGAGCTGTCTGACCTGAGTGTGTGTGAGGTATGGGAATGTTTTCTGGTTAGCAGTTCCTGTAGGTAGGTGGGGTCAGTGTGGTTGATGGCGTTGAAGACCATTATGAGGACTTTGTAGTTGATCCGATGTGTTACAGGGAGCCAGTGGAGTGAGTGAAGGATGGGGGTGATGTGCTCTGATTTGCGTGTTTTTGTGAGTATCCGGGCGGCACAGTTTTGTACATATTGCAGTCTCTGAGTGGTTTTCGCTGGAATGCCTGCAAGCAGAGAATTGCAGTAGTCACTGCGGGAGGTGATGAAGGCATGGACCAGATGAGTCCAGTTTCACACCTAGGCTCGTTACAAGTGGGGAGAGGGGAATGGAGTGGCCATTGATGCTGATATGATGGATATTGTTTTTTTTGTGTTTGATGTGGTGTCAATCAGAATGGCCTCTGATTTGCTGCTGATTTGTGAGCATTTGACCTACTTGGACTCGGATCTCTTCGACTCAATAACACTTTACGATAGGAGTGGAAAGGATAAAAAGAAAATCTGTAACACATGACATAACAGGGATGAGAAAATAAGAAGATAAACAAACTGGATGCAAAAATGAAGATGGAGAGTCAACTGAGTACATCCTTCATATAAGTTGTCAGCACCTCGACCAGGCCTCAACTTGGCCCAGCACCTTTCTGCCTTTCATCTTCACTGATGGAGCCGGCCATTGAAGCAACCTCAACGCCACCCCCTCCCCTCCCCAACCTTTCTCTCTGTCTCTTTACCGCGCGCCTGCACAATAGCCTTGCTCGGCAGATTTCCAAGAACAGTGTTTGTCCGATCACCACTGCAGCCCCAACCCCCTTTTTATCAGTGTGTGTTGGTTTGTTTTCACAATGTTTCTTCATACATCCAGGAAAAGGTGTGTCTGGCTTGTTATGGTATCTTATATTTGAGAAATATTTTTATTGAAATGGATATCTGGGAGGACATATGGCGATCATGCAGGTTTTTGGAAGTGAAAGTCTGCATTGAAAATATTGGATGATTTGCCAATAAAAGGAAATAAAACACCCAAGTGCAGTTAGGTAAGCATCCATTCAGTGAAAGATGGGAACCCAACAGAAATGAAAGCAGTTCAGCTTATTCTAGGGTTGTTTAGGTCCATTTTGGATGAATTCAGCTGGTGTGGTATTTTGTTCCTGTTTGGAAATTGAAAAGGGGTTGAATTTTCTACAGATCTGTATCTTTGACCTGATTCCTATAGCAGCAAGGATCATGGCTATTGGACATACCAAACTGATAAAAGCAAGATATTCCTTAGATTATAGTAATCCAAAATGGATTTCCATGACATAAACATGTGGGCCAACTATCCTACCCTGTGTTTTTGCTTTTGAGGATTACATTAAAAGAACATTTTAAAATGTGGTGCAAAAATACTTCTGCAACTTGAAACACATTCCATCTTGCAACTTGGGGTGTTAAATTATCTGTGGTTGCTTACCCTCATTTGCCCCTTCATCCTCCCCCAACCACACACACACACACACACCTCTCCTCAAGTCCTAAGCTTCTTTACCCTGCCCAGCTGCTCTGCCAGGGTAGCCCCGTCTCATTCCCTTTGTCCATGCCACTGACCTGAGCGCACTGGGAGCGCACCTCTGCGGGGCCTGGCCTGTAGCCGGACGCTTGATGTGGACATTTTTGGAGCATTGGGTCTCCCTCACCCGGGCAACCAGGCCCCTTTGAGCCCTTACCCCTCACTGTTTGCCCAACCAGTCTTTCCTTCTCGGCCCACTCTTCTGCTTTCTCGCCGTGGGACTGGAAGAAAGCTTGAGAGACAGCGTGTTGTTTTGTACTCACTGCTTGGTTGCTGCTGGTGGCCGGCTTCCTATGGTGCACCAAAGCTTCCATTCACTTTCTTTCCCTCTCTTTCTTAGACCTCCTCCAGGGAATGGACCCCTGTTTGATCACATTAGGGGAGAAAGAGAGAGATCAGTGATGCTTTTGACATTCCCACTAGCTTTTGACAGTCCATGAGTTGCTGATCAGTTTTCCCGCCACCAGCAAGTGGCCCCTTTTGAAATTCTCCCTTTTTTCTTTTTATGTATTTTAGGCCAGCTATTGTGAAGCCTTTTGATTAGAATGTGTGGGTAGAGCTTAGCGGGACTGCTGCTTTATTTATTATTTCACATTTTCCTATGGATTTTGCTCAACCTTCATTGAAAAAAACAAAACAACAAACGCTTATATATACCATGTTTTTCTAAATGTACATTTCTGTGATCATTTAAATGGAAAAACTGTCGCTCTAAAGCCAGGGCATAGCTGAAGCGGTGCGATCTTTTGGCCACTTGAATTGCACAGTTGATGAAACAGTGGAAGTTGAAACACAGGGTGGGCGTTGATGTTATTTATTTGTACTACTCGGAACCCTTTTGATCTGCAAGGTTTAGGCACATTTAAGAGTGTTCTGGTATGACCACTTATTAACATTCATTGGAGGCCATGCTTACAAAGAAGCAGAATTTGCCAAAGGCCTAAACAAGAAGAGCCATGGAATCTTGTTTTATTTGTGCCAAAAATGCCTGGCCACAATTAACCAACCAAAACCATTCTGAATGTCAATTTAGGTCATTTTCTACGCTCACAAAAGCCCCGGACCTGGTGCCCATGAAGCAGAAAAAAGCTGATGTAATGGGTTTAAGAAAATCTCCAAGGGGAGTCAAACCTCACCCTCACACCCCCAACCATCCTTCTCCCCTCCCCTCCCTCTCTGTCCAATATCCCACCTCTTATCCAAGCTTCAAACTACTCTGAAGCAGTTAACACCTTTGGTTCTCCCCCCCCAAAAAAATATGGTCACTTTGATCAACTTAGTATTGAAGGTTTGAAACTCTTTAATAAAGCTTCAGGATAAGTTTGTGATGGTTACCAATAAAACGAGGGACAAGGTTTATGGTTCCCTGATTTAGTGTTTGGGGTGGGGGAAGGGGAGCAGAAGATGAAGGCAAAAGGACGAGGGAGAAAAAGAAAGAAAGGAGGGAGGGAGGGGGCTAAAGAAAAGAAATCCCAGCCTTGGCACACACACACACAGACTCTCTGTGCAGCGTAAAGCACAAAAGAAACCTGTAACGCCTCCAGATTCCTTCTAGTCGAGTATCAAAGACATGCTTTGCTTTAGAACAAGAGGCTAGTGGGTAAGATAGGACTGAGTGAGCCAGTGAACCCAGCACTGGCTTGGTTGGGTGCTGCGAGTTAATCTCCCCCGAGGATTTTTCCCCCCTTCTTTTTCTTCACCTCCTCCCTCTCTTTGGGGATATCGGTATTACTGTGAAGCTCTGAATAGAGGGACTTGTCTAACCTGATCGCTTGGTCAGAATAAGCGCAGGGAGAGGCTCCCAAAACACATGCAGAGATGGTTGCTGCTTTGAAGTTCAGCGGTGGGATAAACCTGCCCACTGGTCCATCCTGATGCCTTCAACCTAGCTTGTGTCTAAGACCTCCCAGACTAAAAAAATGGTTATATAAATGCGCTTTTGAATAAATACATTGTATAAGTTGTATCATGAAGCCCAGTGTAATGGCTTCGAGGTGATTGCATAGACTGCTTTACTAACTCAAAGATTAATTAGCAATTCGTAATAACGGAAACATACGAAATTCCTGTCTTTTGACAAGATACAACTTGACCTTTTTTGGTAAAGGAAGTCCCATCAAACATAACTTTGGCTTTTCTGAAATGCAATTTCTTGCAACTTATCGGCAATCAAATATCCCACAAAGACTTGCATACAAAGATCCATGCCAATGACCCAGTTGGCTCTGATGGGACTTTGCAAGTATTGGTATGACAACTTGCATGCCTCTTATCCTTAACGCTAGAGCAAAGACAAAAGCAGTTTGGAGGCCTCTTCATAGCTGCAGGTGTTCCTGTTCCTACCATCCAAGACTTTCACTTAAGGAAACAAATTAGGAGGCTAATTGTTGACTCCCTTATCTCTAACTAACCACCAATAATTGCATCCCAATCGCATCATTCTTGGAAATGACCATGGCTTTATTTATACACATTCCCATTGCCTCTGGAATATCATTAGCTCCTCGTAGGGCCTTGAGCTCCTGGATCGGGCTTTACTTCTGTTTCCCCCCTCTAGGTTGACATGAAAGGTGATCATGCATCCATTCACAGAGCCAAGAGAGCAAGCAAATGAAAGAGGGAGAAGCAAGAAAAAAACCTGACAACAGCTAGCCAAGAAAAATACTTTGGAAAAGTGTCAAAGGTTGATTCTACATGCAGCAGTTTGTCAGAAGGAAATCAGCCTCACCAGTTATTCTTCCTTGTTTTCTTAAAAGGTCGGTACACTGAAAGAAAAACATGGGGTTAATTTGCTGGTGTTACTGAAAACATTCCACATGTGGTTTGATGGTGCGCTCACTTTTCATCCCTTTCCCCGGAGTTCAGTGTGACCTTATCCATCCGACCCGGAAGTGATGTAGGTGAGCACTTCCTCCGGTGTATTTGGAGCCGCAGTAAGTGTTTCCTAAAGAAAACAAGTCAGAGGCGGCCGTAATCTGATACCGGCGCTAATGCTGGCTGCCTCTCCACCTCACCTCCCTCCCTAAACTGTGTGGCGGGGGAGAAAGTGGAGGTAAGGAGAGAAGGGGGCTAGTTGCGCTTACTGTACAAAGTCCAACATCTATGACTCTTTATTTTAAACGTGTGAACATGTGCATATACTGCAAGTCCTGTTCGCATTCATCATCATCAAACACATGTCATCGACTAAGGTGTGTGTGTGTGTGTGTGTGTGTGTGTGTGTGTGTGTGTGTG